>SNQJ01S0165142.1:1370-21126 GCA_010110895.2 Picea sitchensis | reverse complement strand
TAGATCATATTAGTATCAGAGTAGGTTTTCCTTTTGGGCATTGTGGGAAGTTTCATGATCTAGGAATCAACTTAAAGAGAAGTCGCAAAAACCCTAGCCATGGTGGACGAGTATGTTCATAATAACCCTCAAGATGCAACAGAAGAGAGATTTGAGCGGTTGGAAGTGCAAGTTGTTGACATCAATCACAATATGAACCTCCTCACGGTGGCTCTAGAAAGCAAGCTCGAACCATTCAGAGACGATGGAGGCTCTAACTTAGAGATCGTATCAGAGGGTAAATTGGGAGATCAGGAAGACTTGGGAAAGGAGTGACGGAAAGAATCTGAGAAAGAGCAGCTGATTTCAAGTGTCATTAACCCTTCACAACCCCTATTCAATATGGAAGTGAAACTGGACATAAATCCATACCAAGGTGAGATTGATGCATTAAAATTGAATCATTGGTTGCAACAAATAGAAGTTTATTTTAGCATTCACCATATAGATGAAGGGAAGAAGATTCCATTCTCTAGATTGAAGTTAGAGGGCCATGCTTTAACTTGGTGGGAAAGCCACACATAAATACTTAGGCTGGAGGGTGATATTATTGTAACCAGGTGGGAGGACTTCAAAACCCTCATCAAGTCCCAACTATATCTGATTGGGTATGTAGAGGACCAATGGCTTTAGTGGCACTACTTCAAGGAGAGGCAGGAGAAATATGGCCATAATGTCAGGTATCTCTCCCAAGAACCCAAATGTACTCCTCAAGTATCTAGGGGGGTTACAAAGTCATCTACGATGATGCTCTTCCAGCCAAGGACAATGGTTGAGGTGTGTGTACAAGAACAATACCTGGAAAACATAGGCCAAAATAAAGGGAAACAAAGTGGTTTGAAGCAAAGAGATCACCAATAAGCTTCCAAGGAGGGAAAGACGAAGTGGAAGGGAAAACATAAGGAGATAGAAACCACTACACATCATAGAAAAGATCCCAGTAACCATTGCATTCATTGCAACATTGATGGCCACACCGAGGAAAAATGTTGGAAACTACATCCAGAGCTGAACTCGAAGAACCGCAAGAAGGATAGAAGAAAAATAACTTTCTAGCCACATATTTGAGCAATCAGGTTGAAAGTAGATCAGATGTAGATGAAAATATTGTTTGCACATCTATGAAAAATGAGGTGAATCTGAGTAGCCTTCATCACTAGGAAGAGAAGGAGATGACCAAGCTCTTCCACATCAAGATTTAGGTCAAGAAGACCAAGATAGATGCTCTATTCGACTATTGTTCATAGGCTAATCTCATAGTAGTGGATCTAGTCAACAATATTGGATTGGAGGTTCACAATCATCCTAGCTCCTATCCATTGGGTTTGGTAAACAAGGATGCAGAGATAAAGGTAACGAAACAATGTAAGATTAAATTTTCTGTAAGTGTTGATTTTATTGATGAAGTGGAATTGTATGTAGTACCCCTTGATGTATCAGGAGTAGTGTTTGGAAGCCCCTACATGTATATGAGGGATGCAATATTCATGCAGAGAGTCAACTGGTGCTGACTGATCAAGGATGGAAAGCCCTACATCATTAATGCACATAAAGGGAAGTCAAAGATCTCACTTGTAAGTGCCAACCAAGCCAAGAATTTGATTAGTTATAGTAATAAATATGTTTTTCTTTCCTTGAGAGAAAATCAATCTAATGATGAGTCAATGAGAGTGAAGGCATCCCTGGAGGGGTGTAATAAAGAGAAAAAAACATCAGTTGGAGGAGTTGTTACAACAACACAGATGAGTGTTCAAGGATCCTAAAGGGATACCACCAAAGAGGGATGTTGAACACAAAATACAATTATTTCCAGACTCCCCATTGCCGAATATTGGGTTGTATAGACAATCTATTCTAGAAGAAAATGAAGTGAATAAGCAGTTGTGACAGTTGTTGGAGCAAGGTGTGATTCGACCAAGTACCTCACCTTGTGGGTCACCCATCATAATTGTACCCAAGAAGGATGTGACTTGGAAAATATGTATCAATGGCAGGGCATTGAACAAGATTACACTAAAGAATCGATACCCTCTGCCAAGGATCAATGATCTATTGGACTACTTATAGCATGCCAAGTACTTCACTAAGTTATATTTGAAATTAGGATATCACCAGGTATGAGTCAAAAAAGAAGATACCTGGAAGTTTACCTTCAAGACAAGGCAAGGTTTGTATGAGTGGTTGGTAATGACATTCAATGTATGCAACACGTCAACTACATTATGAGACTAATAAATGATGTTTTATGCCCTTATCTAGATTCATTTGTTATTGTTTATTTGGATGATACTAGTTTATAGCGCCACTTGGGAGGAGCACATCTCACATCTTATGTAGGTGTTTGAGACTATGAAAAAACACCAGATGTTGGTCAATATCAAGAAATACGAGTTTTCTTAGTAGTCTTTGGTGTATTTTTGGTATGTGATCGATGGCCGAGAGTTCAAGATATATCCTGCAAAGATGGAGGCCATCATGAAATGTCATGTTCCTACAAATGTCACTGAAGTTAGGAGTTTTTTCAGGGTAACACAATAATTTTGAAAGTTCATAGCTTCATTTTCAGTTGTAGTTGCACCACTCCATGCCATAACAACCAATGGTAAGAGTTTCCAGTGGGGGAAGAGTCAATAAAAGGACTTTGATGAGATGAAAAGAAATATCAGTCAAGCACTAGTGCTTGCACTACTAAATTTACAAAATCCTTTCGAAGTGGAGATAGATGCAAGTGGGTATGACATGGGAGCGGTCCTGATGCAGGGAGGAAGGATTTTTTTCTACCATTCTGAAGTATTTCATGGGACAAATATCAACTGCCCTACCTACGACAAGGAGCTCTATGCCTTGGTACAAGATGTCAAAAAGTGGAAGCACTATATGATGGCCTAGGAGACCATCATCCACACAGATCACTAGCCACTACAGTATTTGCAGGCCAAAGTAAGCTACAACAAACCAAACATTACAAGTGGATGGGGTTTTTACATCAATTTCATCTTGTCATCAAGAATAAGAAGTGTATCACAAACAAGTTGGTAGACATGCTTTCACGACCACCCACATCCAATATTATAGCTTTGGGAACTATGATGTGCATGGAGCCTTTTACCCATGATGCATACAAAGAGGCATACACAGAAGATGAGGACTGCAAGGAGTTGTTTCAACAACTAAAAGTCCAAAGTCATATAGAAGGTGATGACAAGGCTGACTATCATTTCTAGAATGCTCTACTCTACAAGATTGGAAATCTCTATGTCCCTAAAGGTGAACAACTATAGCTTATCAGAGAGGCTCACACTCTAAGTTCGTAGGAAATTTTGGTGTTGGGAAGACATTTACCAATTTACAAAGGTATGTGTATGTTGGTTTAATGATCTGATCTATACCTTTAACATGATTGACTCGAGTTCAGGTCTACTGGGGATCCAACAAATCCTCTAAAACTATCGGCCCTCCTGGTAAACCAGAAGAAAACACAATGCACAAAGTACACTACACAGTCTCACCGGAGATAGTATTAATGGGTGACTGCAATACTCAGGTGTTTGCAGTCCAGGAATGAATGGAGATCTGTGAAGTGTGCACTGAGAGTTCTATTTAACTTATTAAAGCAATATACTATCATTCCTAATTATGCATGCGATGTAATCAAACTCATTAGCTCATTCATTCATCATGCTAATGAGCTAAACAGTAAAAGAGACACAAGAATTCAATCACATAACACAGTTTTTACCGTGGTTCACCCCCCCTGGGCTACGTCCACAAAGATCTGGCTCTCAAGCTCTTCTATTATGGTAGTTCCAAAACTATAGTGTCGCGCGCTTTATAGCTCATTCTCAGTTAAGTCAAGATCCATTATGAGGTGGAATAGATCACACCAAGCTCCTCATCTTGTGATCTAACCCTCGAGATATACCCTTATGACCCTCTACATATCAACAACTTACAAAAATAGGTCGTATGACGAGATATTACAAACTAGTTATCAGAACAAGACTCCTTCCTCTCGTCATCTCTTCAGACTGAGAAAATACTTCTCCTGTGTCTCTCCTTCTAGACCTCCTAGAAATATGTGTGTGTGTGTGTGTGTGTGTGTGTGTGTGTGTGGCTCATCAACCGTTACAATGTATTACAAAACCTCTAACCCTAACATCATTAGGTATTCCATGCATGCGCGTGTGTTGCTTTTCCTTCCAGCTGTCGCTTTCCTTGTGCATGTCTTTCTTCCCAAAATAACCTTTCTTTCTAATTTGACTTGCTTCCAACATCCCCCCAACACTGACATGTCGCTCGTCCCAAGCCACCTAACCCCTGTGTGCTTCGTCAATCTCCCTTGTGATCACTTGGAACTTCTCCATGAGCTATGTTGCTTGTGTTTGGGCCTGCGCGGTCTTCTCCTTGAGTGCGTCCAATATCAGCACTGCAATATCGTCACTGACCATCCTTGCACATTATTCCTGGGTTTGTGCCATGTATGTTTTGGCTTCCTTTGCTTGTGCAATGACCTCTGCTGCTCACTCCTGGAGCGGTTCCATTTGAGCTTGGCACTCCTTTTTCTATGTTGGCATAACTATGAGTTATGCCTGTAGTTTATTCATGTCTTGCACTCCTTTGCCGTGCTCGGTGATCAATATTTTCTTCTACCTCTGCTTGATTTTCTGGATCATTGAAACTATCCTTTCTCCTTCCTGATCCCACTGCTGGACTTGCTGGTCCTTTTCCATCTTCATCCAGAGCTCTGCTTCTTTCTCGAACAAGTTAACCACCGCGTGGACTTGTCACTCTCTCTCCTTTATCTGCGTTGTTGCCTCATGTTTCCTTTTCTCCCTCACCATTGGTCGAGTGGTGGGTGTGATCTTCTCTCGAAGATGCTCGATCCCTTGTTGGTATTGATCGATTGTCTGCACAATCTGATCAATATTCTCTGCCATCGTGAGTTCGGTCGTCTACGCATTCTTTTGGATTTTCTTGTAGGCTACAACCATTTTTTTCTCCAGCCCATTCGCGTGGTCCTTCTCTTCTTTGGTCTCGAGCTTAGCCTACTTGAGTATCAATTCCAGCTCATCTCGGTTGTCCTTTTTCTGCTGCAATTACATTGTATCCGTGTGTGTGTGAGACTGTAACTCATTTGTAACGCCGACTTGCAGTTTATACAAGGCCTTGGTTGGTATTGTGTCAATACCAACTATAGTTGAGCTAAATCCTTTAGGGGTGTATGCCCCATGATTTCATCCATGTGCAACATGCTGGGTGTGACGTGAAACATTGAGCTCAACTATGTTGTCATCTGGATCCTGTCATGCTCACTTGATCCAGCTTCACCTCCTATCTGTGATGTTGACGGGCCCATTTCTACACTGATGTCGGTTGTCGAAGCTTCCCTGAGTTGCCTGAGGAGCTGTCGTATGTGTTCCATCTCTTCATCGATTTTTTCCATTTAGCGCGCAACATTCTTGAAATCCTCGAGTGTGCGATCCTGGATCATTTGAGCCACCATGTCTGCATCATCCTCAGTGATCGTGTATTCTGGGGGCATTATGTGTGCCTTTTCCTTCTTGCGCGCACCCCCCATCTAGATGATTGTCATCTTCGTTTGGCCTTGACCTTGTGGTGTAGCACTTGATGTAGTTCCATGTGCTTCCTTGGCATGTTTTTGTTGTACTTGGGGCGCCTGTGTTCTATTCTTCTTCCCTGTCTGGACTCTTGTCTTGGATGTCCCTCCTTTCTTCTGTTGTGCCTTGTTTTGACCTGTCCTTGGTTTCTTAGGAACTGTTACTTTGTCGGGTTGTGTTTGTTCCTAACTTACCTCCTCAGCATGTGTGTGTTCTTATCTTACCTCCTCCTCCTCTATCTCTGCAGGTATTTCTCGAGTGAGAACTGGAATCCTCCATTCATCTTCCCAATCCTTAATGGCCATTTCTATGTCCCCCTCCGTGATGCAGTAACGCAATTGCCATTGATTGTCGAGATCTTTCCACGCCTGGATCCACATCACATGTCTAGTAGATTTGAAGTTGGCTATTCCTTGATACTGTGCAACAACTTTTGGTGTTACCCTCCAAGTTTTGGCGATGGTGTCCTATATGTAGCAGAGATAACCTTCGAATATAGTTGCATTCGCTTTTCTATTCATGGCGTCCAAAGCGGCTCCAAGTGATAAGTATCGTGCTCCGTGGTAGGGTTTGTGTTTAGTGGAAAAAAATGAGTACTTCGGCCCCTTCCATCCCATCATGGCTATCAGGATGAGTAGCCATGAATAATGAAATTATGTCCCCAGATCCTGCGCATCCTTGCAGTCATCTAGGAACATATTCAACAAATAAGGATCCCAGATGAGTGTGGTGCCCTTGTCACACTGTGCTGCAGCTGTGACAACCCCGACTGGGACTTTATCCTTGCGGAATTTCCTGAGCAACTTGCATGCCATAATTTTTGTGGCCATTCTTGTCGTGACATCACTAATATGCATAATAATGATTATGCGCAACCCCCTTTCGGTGTTGTATTTCTTCTTCATCTCCTCGACCAGTGATTTATCCTTTGTTTTGTCCTCAAGGAACTGTGTGGGATCCATGCCCCATGATTGTAGCCATGTGATGTATGCTATGAGCTCTACATCTATTGAGACGAGTTGTTCCAACCATAGATATCCTCCATGTGTGACTGCCATCAGTTGCTTGATGCAATTGTTTGCATATTGGCCTCTCCCAAAGTATGGTAGGTCCAATAGACCTAGAATCCCATTTTTGGCCAGTCCTGCTTACCACTGGACCAGTTGATTGATTGGTTCCCAAAAGGGTCTTATACCCACAGTCTGTAGGTAGAGTTTCTTAGAAAACTCTGGGAACTTGTCTATGTCTATTACATCATGGTATGAGTACCTCAATTTCTCTACATATCCTAGCAAATTTGTTGGTACACGTACCCCTTCCGGTATGCACGGAAAGACAATTGCTGAGGTGGGTTTACTGCACGGTGACTTAGGTACAGTCTCCTTACCCTTTCGTTATGGTGGCTGACTCGAGGTTCCAACCTCCATTTTTCGTTCTTTGACATACTCCTCTTGTCGGCCAGTGACATCCTCCATTTCTCCCTCATGTGGTTTTTATGACATGGTTGTTTTTTATTCTTCTGGCGTGACCGTTTCTTCCTAGTTTGGAGCCGTCCCATTAACTCTCGGGGCTTCTTCAGGGTTTTCTGGGTGTTCTAGGTTGCATGCATCTTCAAAAGGTTGGCCCTGTCCTTCTTGCGGCGTATCAATGTCCATACATGTTGGTGATGTCTATTGGGTTTCCTCCACAATGGGTGTGGGGATTCCTGTTGTTGTGTCCGACGATGGTATCTCGTCCACATTGACGACTTCTGGGGGCTGATATGGTTGATATCTGCTTCCATGTGATTGCGATTATGCTTTGGTATTACTTCGGGGTCATCTGAAAGTCTAGCTCAGTTCTCCCTATTTGGGTGGTACCATGGTGGTAAATATGTCATTCGCTAAGCTCAGTAGCCTCTGCACCCTCTACAACCTTCACTCTCTGCTTCGTATGCTCTCTCGCTATGTGCCTTTTCCAATTTCACAATAACCTTTCCATTCCAATGTCCCTACTTTGTATGGGCATCATGTGAAGCTTGTCGGAGATGTTACCATGATTATTCTTTAATTGAATTGTTGGTTCCTTTTTAATTTCCATTGATTTCCCTTGCCGTCTCCAGTTATCACGATTAATGCAATGTCCCATCAGTCGTTTTCGACATTTAATTCAGATAGATGTCGTCAATTGGCACTTCTTTTGTCATATCTGCCTTTCCTACTTGTTTTCGCTCTGTGGTGACCGTTGGCCTTGTCTCCACCGAGCATGCATGCTCCTTCTACTCTCGGCGCCTGCTCCTTATAGTTTCGATGCAGTGTGCGTCTGTTGTTACTTTCTAATGTCTTTTTTTTTTTTTACTGTGCGACGAATTTCAAGTTGCGGGTGGTCGACTGTCCTTGTACATCTTCAATCGACTCCCATTGATCATCCCTCTGATTTTTGTGCCGCCTAATTCCTTCAACTATACAACTCCCCCATATGTGATGGTTTTTACTTCATATGGTCCTAACCAATGCATTATGAGTTTTCCCGGATGTTGAAGGGATTTACTATCATACATCAACACTAAGTTTCCTTCCTTGAAAGTTTTCCTCTTGATATGTCTATCATGCCAAGCTTTGTCCATTGCTTTCTGAACTTGTTGGTGGATCCCTGATAAGATCTTATCTTCCTCCATGATCATTAGTTGATTCAGCCTATGTTGTATTGCACCTCATTCTGTCATGTTCTTAATCGCTGCTACACATAGAATGGGTACCAAGAATTCTAATGGCACCACTGCTTCTTGTCCATATAACAATATAAATGGCATGTGTCCTATAAACTTCTTGCATGTGGTCCTGTATGCACACAATACTGATGGTATTTTTAGGTCCCAATGATCCCTATTAACATTACAGATCTTCGTCAGTGCATTTTCAAGGGTTTTGTTAAAGGCTTCTATTGTTCCATTCGCTTGTGGATGATATGATGTACTTTTTTGGTGATGGACTTCAAATTCCTCAGTCATAGCCTTAATAATGTTGTTAATGAAGTGAGTGCCTTGGTTGCTCATCAAAATCCTTGGGCAACCAAATCTACTGATCACTTGCTCAAATAGAAAGTGTGATGTTGTTTCTGCACTGCAATATTTGACTGGTGCTGCTTCTGCCCATCTTGTGAGGTATTTTGTCGTAGTCATAATGTACCTTGCTCCTGTCCTCTTTGTTGGTGGGTTAATTGGTCCCACAAAATCTAATGCCCATTTATCGAATACCTGCAAAGTTACCTATGGTTTCAAGGGAATCTCGTCCCTTCTAATAGGTTTACCAACCCTCTAGCATACATCGCATCTCTGGCAATACTTTTTTGAGTCTCTGTGAATAGTTGTCCACCATAGTCCTGCGCACAATACCTTCTACGTGGTGTCTTTTCCTGCATAATGTCCTCCTGATATTCCCCTCATGGGCTTCTTCTAAAACCCTCGGTCTTTCATGTTCTAACATATATCTCCTCAAGATGCTATCTACGCCCATTTTGTATAAGTGTCATGTAATCAGTTGATAGTATTTAGCCCAAACTACCAGGTTTTTCTTCTGTGCAGTGTTATATTCCTGTGGTACAGTCCCTGTACTCAAGTACTGAATGATGTTTGTGAAGTAATCATCGGCAATATGAATTGAAAATAATTGTACGTCCATAAAGTTGTCCTCTAAATTTGTAGGTTCCTCTCTATTCACGACCCTTGATAGGTGGTCAGGTCCTGCGTTCAGCTTCCCTGGCTTGACTATTACTTCAAAATCAAATTCTTGAAACAACAATAGCCATCGATAGATTCTCCCCCCCCAACACTGGCTTGTTGACTAGGTATTTGAGTGTTGAATGGTCTATGAACATCTTAAAATTCTTTCCCAGTAAGTAATGTCTGAACTTTTGCAGTGCGTAGACCATAGCTAGGCCTTCCTTCTATGTAGTGTTGTAGTTATGCTATGATTTTGACAATTTTCTTCTAGCAAATGTTATAGGATGATCCAATTCTCCTTCTCCTGGAAGCACCAAAATAGCTCCATGTTCTATGGCCGATGCATCTACATGTACGTGGAATGTATTTTCCCAGTCTTAGAATACTAGTAATGGCGTTGTTACCATATTTTCTTTCAGCGTATCCAAGCCGTGTTGACAATCCTCATTCCACTAGAATTTTGTATCTTTCCTTAACAGTTTCTCCATTGGCGCAGTGATCTGTGTGTACCATTTTATAAATTTTATGTAGTATCCTGTGTGTCCCAATGTCTCTCTTAGTTATCGAACTATTTTTGTTGGTGGCAGGTTAACAATTACTGCAATTTTGGCAGGATCTACTAGTAAACCTTGCTTGCATACTGTATGGCCCAATAGTATCCCAAACGACATTCTGAAGATACACTTCTTGATGTTTAATGATATATGTCACTACCTACATCTTTTTAACATCAACCACAAGACCTCTACATGGTCTTTCAACAGACTATAGACTTTCCAATCATCCAAGTATACCTCTAGAAATTGGTGGATAAATTATTTAAATGCATCTATGACTACTCTAGAAAATATTGTCAGTGCATTCTTTAGTCCAAATGACATGAACGTGTACTGGTAGGATCTCCATTCCATAGAAAAAGTGGTCTTGTATCTGTCTTTCGATGCTATCTTGATCTAATGGTATCCTGAGAATCCGTCGATGAATGAATAAACTTCATGTCCTCCTACGTTCTCCAAAACCTCATCTGTAAAAGGTGTAGGGAATGGATCATGTAGGCATGCATCGTTCAACTTCCTCAAGTCGATGCATATTCTTATCCCACCTTTTTTTTTCTCCTGACATACCATCAGGCTTATCCATTCTAATTCTTCCACAGGTTCTATGATTCCAGTTTCGAGCATCTTATCGATCTCAGCTTTAACTTTTTGTGTATATATCGGATTTAGTCTGTATGGTCATTGTCGGATCGGTCTTGCCTCATCTCTGAGTGGTTTCTTCATTTCCCCTAGCTCTTCTGCTATGCCCTTCATTTCTGTGAATGTTGTGGGGAACAGGTCATTGTACTCATGCAATAACTCTGTTATGCTTTCCATTGTTTTCTCATCCTAGTAGTCTCCAATGTTGGCCATTTTGGGATTCTCAACTGTCCCAATGTTGAATTTATTCACCTTTATCGACACAACAATTACTTTTGATTCTAGAGGTGCACCTTCTACTTCTCTTTCGCCTTCATCCTCCTCAATCTAAATATTACGCATATCGTCCTCATATGGTACTTCTTCCTGTACATGGTAGCATGACAACAATTCTTTCACCGTTTGTATGTTTCGTTGTTGTTCCTCTGTTATGAGTTCGACTTCTGGTTCTTGAATGAATATCACCCCTCTTATTTGTTTAAGTGTTGCATCTATGTTGGGGTTCTCATGTTCAAATGAGAAAGTGACTGTAAAGTTTTGTTGTAGTATTGTCTAGA
The DNA here is from genome assembly GCA_010110895.2 of Picea sitchensis. Taxonomy (NCBI): domain Eukaryota; kingdom Viridiplantae; phylum Streptophyta; class Pinopsida; order Pinales; family Pinaceae; genus Picea; species Picea sitchensis. The sequence goes on along the minus strand of SNQJ01S0165142.1, from coordinate 10,016 downwards.
TCATAGTTCCTTATCATAGTTGTTGGTATGTATACCAGTTTGTTGGGATGCCCTCTAAGGTATGTACGAAATGATGAGTTCATTCCTCTGTGGGTGTCATTTTCCACAGCGCTCTGCACTTCTCTAAGTGTTTCACTGGTGCACCCTATCCATCGCACTTATGTTGTTGGTTGCTTCTCTATTTTGCACCAAACCTTATGCGTAGTAGCCACTTACATTGGTACCAATCCTTGATTGTTTCTTTGTGTGCACCCCACCATCTTGCAGGTGTGGCCTTGAGTGTTATATCTAGAGATAACAGTCATTGATTTTCTAATATTTCATCCCCATACTGTGTCAAGAATGCTTCTATATCATTTACCCCATGGAAACTCGGTGGTTCCCTTATCTTCATACCTACCCATCTTGTTGCGCAGTCTATTCTTGCACATATTCTTGTGGAAACTTCGTGTAGCCTTTGTTTCTAGTTTTCTAAACCTGTATCTGAGTCTGATGCACATGAAGTAATGCTCCGCCAACTGAGTATCCCATCTGCATTTGGGTTTACATAATCCTCGTCTCGCGCAGTTTTTTTGTACAACTGGATAATTTCATCCAAGTCCAAGCAAGTAGGCTCTGCAAACCTCTTCCCTTCTGATGGGTCTAATGGAACAATGACCCTGTATTCTCTTGACTCAATGTCATTTTCTGTGTTTTTAAGTTGATTATGGCCTGGTTATCAAACGCCCAATCCAAGATAAGCAATGTTGGATATGGTGTTGTGTCATCCACTATTTCAATCACTTCGAAGTCTGCTTTAGTGCGCACCCCATCCAGGTCTATTGTCACTCCTTTTAGTCTCCCAATTGTTAGAACTCTGTGTTGGTTTTCTAGTTTCATATGAATGGGTGAATGTCCAAATGTGGGCTCTCCCATACATTTCCATGTGTTCTTGGGTAATACATTGAATTATGATCCTAGATCCAGTATGATATCTCCCATGTTGGAATATTTGATGTTGACATTCAACCTGAACTCCCTACTTGTTCTTCTCCTTGTATGTAGGTGATTGACTGTTTTCTATTCTAATTTTCCTTCTATCTCTATGCTACATCTTTCTAACATACTTTGTAATATATTGACAGAGGATGGATCATTTAGTAATTTTACGCATGATTGCAAAAAGCCTTTGATTGTACTTACTTGTCCCAGGGGATGCATTTCTTTGTTATGATCCAATGATGGAGGCATCTCGTACTCTAACACTTCCTTGCTATGCTGCGTAGTTGAGGTCGATGCGGTGTCTAGCTTCAGAAATTCTTGTATGGCTTGCTTAAATATTTCCTTCTCATTATGTGCATCGAACTGTTTCCTTGGTTCAACATTCTTCTTCACCCACTGATGTTGTACTGGATTTTGTCAGACCGTGTCATTTCCTGTTTTAGCTCCTTCACGCATAACTATGTTGATGTTTCTTTCGTCATCCCTTGCTTCCGCTGAAATCCATTGAACATTCTGGTTGTTTTGATTCCTCTTTTCCCAGATCTTACCTAATAGCATAGGACATTCTTTCGTGTCATGATTTGATGCATGGAAATACATACAAGACGTTGGTGGAAGTGGACATTCTCTTGCATAGTTTCCTGGTTGTTTAAATTCGTGACATATCACTGGTCCTCTCCCTCTTCCAAAGCCTCCTCTTTCTCATCCTCCACTTTTGTATCCAGCTTGATCTCCTCGCGATGTGTTATACTAAGGCGCTTGATTGTACTGAGGTTGTGTTGTGTTGTACTGTGGTTGCGCGGTATTATATGGTTGTTGCACAATATTATACTGCAACTGTGTTGTGTTGTATGGGGCTGATACCTGGTTAAAATGAGGTGTGGCTTGCCTGGTCATCATTTATGCCTGAACCCTATATGCATCTGATGTCCTTTATCTCATCAACTCAATGGTTCTACAGTCTTTGTCATCATGGCCCACTAACTTGCAAAAGTTGCAATATGAACTCTTTGGGACTGTCTGGTACTTCTGCATCATCGGGCAATGATATGGATCGTGGCCCTGTTTCTTACATATTTTGCATCATATTCCTCCTGTTGGTAACAGATTTGACATCCTTCTATTCTGCATGTTGTACACCAAACGAATTCTCGTTTGTCCTTACTTTTTTCTGGTTTAGCTGGAACGTTAAGTTCTTCAAATCCTCCTTCATCTCTTTGATGGCTGGATCCATCTTCTGATATTGGTTTTCTTCTAGTTGCAGGGTTGCCTACAGAGCCTCTGCCTATGTTTGAAACTTTTGTTGTTGCAGTGGATATTTTAAGTGTGGTAATAGTGAATTGATGAACAAGTGCCTATGTTGCATGTCTGTCATGAGATATTTCAACTTTCCTTTCAGTTGATTGAATCTATGGTCAATCTCCCATACAGATTCTCTTGGTTTCTATCTAATTTCTATCATCTCGTTCATGTACTAATCCTATGAACTTGGCTTCTGAAACTCATTTATCAACAATTTCTTGATGTATGCAATTGTTCCGGTTGTCCTTGGTGGATTGTTTGTGGATAAAATCATATACCAATCCAGTGCATGATCCATTAATGTAATAGCTATCTATGCCAATTTAGTGTCCTCATTCGTGATATGTTTTTCTTCCCAGATATTCTCATAGATAAACAAGTGCTTCTCTGGATCCTCCAATGCTTCTCCTTTGAATTCTGGTAACCTGATGGTGGGATCGTGTCCTGCCATCCTAAATGTTAAACTACTACCTCCGCGTGGTATAGATACTTGAATAATGCTCCATGAACTGGCTCCCCCAGTTGTTGTTCCTTGTGTAGATGTACTTCCTGTTGTCTTCCTACTCCCGAAACTCAGTTGTCTAAATGGTGGTGTGATTTTTGGTGTGTTAGTCGCACATGGGTTTATGGGTTCCACACTGACATTAATATGTATAGGATTGATGCCTTCTATTCCCATATTGGACCTCTCATCTTCCTCTCATATGTTGCGTGTAGGATTTCCTCAATCTACTCCACAGTTCGAAGATCCTCTACCTCCTCTTCATAACTTGCCAAGCCTGCCCTCATGACTATGGCTCTCTTATTGGTGTTCACCTTGTATTGGTAGGGTACTCCACTATGCGTCCTTCCAGCTGTCTGCATGATCAGCTTGATTTGTTCGTCGTCCATCATAATTGGGTCCAAGGCTTCCTCCTTCTTTCCTTTATCCACTTCTCCTTCCATTTCTTCTTTTTCTATCAGTGCTTCCCCCATTCCCCCATGCACGCAAGGAAGTTTAGTTGTTTGATCACATTGTCATTAAACCTTTATCATAAATCAATATATTAATAGAAGTATACAATGATCGAATATACCTTCCTCGAGGCCCGCATAGAAACTCTTTCTCTGTTGTGATGTACGACTTCGCGGTATCTACTGCAAATTTTATTATAAAGCATGCTACAATACTGTCGAGCCAAAAATATACTACATTGGTGAATTTTTTATTCACCTGCTGTAAATGCTTAATCTGAATTGAGTTCCACTCGAACTGTTGGATCTGATTCATTGCATGGTTATCCTTCAACCTCAATATCCAGTCCTACAATAAGTGTGGAAAATCACAGAAAAATACTTCATGCAAATCAGTAAACACTCACTTCTCAATATATTTGTGTTGTGTTACTCTAGGGTTTATGTTATCTTTCTACTCAAACACTATCTCCTTTGTATTTATCCAACTTTCGGTCTCTTCTTTTGTGGGATTCCATGGTCTCAACATCCCCTTCTAGCAGTGCATTCTTCTCACCTTCTTGTCATTCGATTTGGTATTCTTTTGACCCACCTTCCGCAGATCTTGCTCTCTTTTAACAGATATTTAACAGATCACATCCACTCAATCCTATACTATTCCAACCAGCAAAAGAACCATTTGTTGGTTTAATTATCTGATCTATACTTTTAACATGATTGACCCAGGTTTAAGTCTACTGGGGATCCAACAAAGCCTCTGAAACTATAGGCCCTCCTGGTAAACCAGAAGGAAACACAATACGCATACTACATTGTGCAGTCTCACCCAAGACAGTCTTAATGGGTGACTGCAATCATCAGGTGTTTGTAGTCCAAGACTGAATGGAGATCTGAGAAGTGTGCGCTGATATTTCTATTTAACTTATTAAATAAATATACAATCATTCCCAATTATGCATGTGATGCAATAAAAAGAATTAGCTCATTTATTCATCATGCTAACATCTACTCCTAAACAGTAAAAGAGACACAAAAATTCAATTACATAACACAGGTTTTATAGTGGTTCACCCCCTCTGGGCTACGTCCACAAAGATCTAGCTTTCAAGCTCTTCTATTATGGTAGTTCCAAAACTACAACGTCGTGCACTTTACAACTCATTCTCAGTCAGTTAGAGATCCATTATGAGATGGAATAGATCAGACCAGTCTCCTCAGCCTATGATCTAACCCTCAATATCTACCCTTCTGACCATCTACAACTCAACAACTTACAAAATTAGGTCATATGACAACATATTACAAACTAGTTATCAGAACATGACTCCTTCATCCCATCGTCTCTTCAGATTGAGAAACTACTTCTCATGTGTCTCTCCTTCTAGACCTCGTAGGTATCTATATATATGTCTCTGTCTCATCAACCATTACAATGTATTAAAAAAAACCTAATCCTAATGTCATTAGGGCTTCCATGCATGCGTGTGTGTTGCTTTTCCTTCCATCTCTTTCTTTCCTTGTGCATGCCTTTCTTCCCAAAATGGCCTTTATATATGATTCGGCATGCTTCCAACAATTTACTAGCCCATGATGCAAGAATATGTAGGACGGTATATTAGAGGATGTATACTTTTTTGTACCAACAATCCCGGTAACATGAAGCAAGGTCTATACCATTTTGTACATGTACCCACTTGACCTTGGGAAAGAATTTCCATGGATTTTTTTGGAGGTTTACCAACCACAGAGAAGGTACATGACTATTTATTTGTGGTAGTTGACATGTTCAACAAAATGTGCATTCTCATGTCTTGTAAAAACACCAACAAGGGACAGGAAGAAAAAACTTGTTCTTTGAACATGTATGGGTGCACTTTGGGATGCCAAGGAGCATCGTTTCATATAGGGATACCATATTTATCAATGCATTTTGGACTACATTGTGGGAGAAGATGAACACTAAGTTGAAGAGGTCTACAACATTCCATCCATAGAAAAATGGGAAGACATAAGTAGTCAACCAGAATTTGGTGTAGATTTTTATGGGTTACAATCAGAGGCATCCAAAGAACTAGGATGAAAATATGATCTATATACAACACTCTTGTAATAGAGAAGTACACACTTATATTGGCAAGTCACCTTTTGAAACTTTCTTTGTATATTTTCCACCTTCACCCTTATATGTTGTATATGGATAACAAGGAGGAGTGAGGGAGGACCTCACAGGAGATGCATTAAATAAAAAAATGTTGAGAAGATTAGGCAGATTCATTTGCAAGTACAAGAGGCACTGAAGAAGTCACAAGAAAAGTATAGGGCTAGAAATGACCAACACATAATAGAAAGAACATTTAGAGTGGGAGATAGAGTATGGTTACAACTGAGTAAGGAAAGGCTAGAGGGTCCTGGTAAGAATATAAAGCCTCCGTGGTATGGTCCTTTTGAGGTATTGGAAAAGATGGGAGATAACGCCTACAAACTCAGTCTACCCCCATACATGCACATTTACTCAATAGTGAATGTGGAGAATCTCAAACTCTATGAGCCTTCCATGTTGGATCAGGAGGAAGAGAGACTACTACCTTCTATTGTTCCTGAGTTTATACTTTAAGGCTTTAAAGTATACTGTCAAGGCATCTGAAAAAACAAAGGGAGCTAAGAATAGAAAAAAGACTGATAAAAAGGTAAAGGCTATTGTCGGTTTCTCAACTGTCTCTGTCGAAATTCTAAGTTTTCCTGGATACTGATATCTCTCTCAATTGTGGCCCATGAACGTTCTAAGTCAACCTGGTTATTTGTTGTTTGTAAAATAGTGTTAAAATTTTTTAGAGCAATGCTAGTTTGATCCGAGAGACCGGGCTCAATGTTAGGCTTCCTTGCAACTGGTACTGTCATGAAGGAAGAAAGTAAAGGAGGATAAAGTTATGTGTTTTCTTTTTAGGCTGGTTATCTCTATTCCATAATGTAACAAGAATGATGTCAAAACACAAATAAATAGTATGACCAAATTGTATGCCTTTTCTTGTATCTGAGTTAAATTTTAAAGAAAAGAAACATGCATGATATGGAGAAAAACATAAAGCTATTAGCAAAGTGAGGCATCAATTTCAGAGGAATCTCACATTGTAACAGAAGACTATGAAATGAGAAAAATATTAATGAAGCATATGATGTTGAAATCTAAGCATCTACAGTTCTTATATATGTTGATAACGGATACAGAGGAAAAACTGTAAATGATTTGAAATAACAAAAAACAATAATTTCCACAATAGAGGTTGTACTAAATTGTAGCTAAGAATTCATCAATTAAACATATATAAGAAATATGAGATGACAGCGAAACAGATAACTCAGAAGTGACAAGATCTGGAATCTTCAATCTACATTTCTATTAATTTAGAGTCTTTTCAAAATTACTTCGTCAAAAATGTTTTTTCAGAGAGATAAAAAAACCCTGTTTTAGTCTTCGTTCCCTGTATTTATACAAGGTCATCCATACTTGATGGTTAACAATCTCCTACTTTCTAGGAGAAAAAAAGTTACAAAACTGCAACCTTAACCATTGCACGATTAACTTTTTTGTATCTATCATTCCAACAGTATGAGTTTCCAAACGATACTTCATTGCTTAGTCGAAATCTCTCCCTCCTTTGATACTACACATTCAATACATTTCTCCAGAAAATGGACAAAGTTTCTAGGAGGTGTTGGAAGATCTTTAGTCTCAAACATAAAAAACTTTCTTTGTACCTTTGGGAACCGGTCTTCAAAACCTTGGTCGAAAAACTTGATCACTTGCAATTTTAAACTGGGTTGTACCAACCATTTGTTTATTAGGTTGGCATCAATTTCCTTCAATTGTAAAATTTCAATCTGAATCTTCTTCAAACCTTCTTTGCAGTCCAACTGTTGTTTTTCAATGTTTATTTTCCCCAATGACTTAGAGAAGTCAATTTTTTCAATGCCTAATGCTTGCTTATCCAAAGAATCGAAGATTCCTTCACAATCATCATTGATTTCTTTGACTATCTTCTTACTCTTAGATATATTTGTTTCCCTTACCTTGAGTATGGTGTCTCATTTTATTTGTTCTGTAACAGAGAGCTTTAGATTTTTCGTCGCCTCTTTATTCCCTGAACATGCAACCACTTTTTGGAAAGTATTCCTTGCTGCTTTAGCTTCCTTTTCTAGTAAAATAATATTATCAAGAGATTTGCTTAGCTCTTGAAAGTAATTCTGGATGATCCCTATTTTGGAGATCAGTCTCTGTTGCTCGACTTCTATCTTTGTATGCATTTCCAGCGAGAGGGTCTGGAAATCCTTTAAATAAATAACCCGACCTTCCATCAAATTTAACTTAGCCTGTAATTGTTCTGCATGCTCCTTTTGTTGAAAAACCTGCACCTGACTTGCTTGTATCCTCTGGTTCATTTCGTCCAGGCTTGATTTGAGCGATTGAATTTCTATCCTTTCAATAGCCCTGGTCTGCTCCAAGATTTTACTCACCTCTTCTCTGATGTTCTTCTCAACATTCTTTAATTGATCCTGTAATTGAGCTATCATGTTATTACTCTTCTTTATTCTCGTTCTCATGTTTCCCACGGTAAAAAAAAAATTTGTTACCATGGCTCCCATGGAACCTGCTATCTCTGTAGTGAAATCATCCTCCTCCAAATTATGTCCATCTAGCAAGACTTTATGCTTTTTTACCATACCCCCCTCCTTCATATACATTTCTTGTTTTAGGACAACCTTCTTCTTTCTGTTGAAAAAATAATTGGAAGGAGGTATCTCATCTATGGATATAGAGGTGAGGTCATCAACAAATATGGCTCCCGTCTGTGGGAATCAAAAGGCGAACTGTAAGGGGGTTAAGGAAGATATGGGGCTTCCTAGCTCTATAAATTCTTTCCCTTCTATTGCCTTAGGCGTATTGACATCAACAATAGGTGATGAAGGGGGAGCGAGCTTACTGGACTCGGGAGGTATCCCAGACCTTCTCTCTACTTTTGTCTCTTGTTTTTTCGTCTGTAAGGCCTCTTTATTTTGTGGGGGCCTTTTAGTATCCCATGGGACTTTTTCAGGATTTCCCTTCTCTTGTGCTTCTTGTTTAAAGCCCGGGGGAGTATTTTCTTGTTCCTGGGGAAGGGTAATTGCTTCTCCTTGCAGTACTTTGGGCAGACCACTCCGTCTATGCTTCTGAAAGGTCTGAAAACAAGCTCGCAAGTTGGACGACAGTGTTTGTACTCGTTCTAACACCTCTTTATAAGTCTTAGTCCCTTCGAACATGTCATCCCAAGGGGATTTCTCATGTTCATATGCTTTCATATTGCAGTTGGCCTATTAAGCCCTAATATTGGCTCATTACTCCTTAATTGGGGCATATTAGATTAGTAATGTTAT
>SNQJ01S0165141.1:3134-21126 GCA_010110895.2 Picea sitchensis | reverse complement strand
GTAAATCCATTTGTATTTTCCTTTCTTCTTTACAGATTTTTTTTTTAATAATCTTAACATAGCCGTGAGTTAGTAATAGAAAAGTGATTACCTTCATTTTGTTTATATATATAATTGAAGAAAGGCCAAGCCATTTTTCAGTACATGTTTCCAACTACTGTACAAATCGGAACCCTTAATAGAAAAAAAATCATTCTCAAATAGACATTAAATAAGAATCTAAATTCTGAAATAACATGGGCTTTTCACAGTAATGTTAAGAAACACTTTAAAATAAAAATAAGGTCATCAGCATGGTCATGTGATTAGCATCAGGGTTTGGGAAAATATGACCATGAAAATAGTAATTTTTGAAGTTAAATTTTGAAACTTGTTTACAAAATCTGTGAGAATTAATCATTTTTAATTAAATTGCTTAAGTATAAATGGATTATTTTTAAGTTAAATTTCTTTTTAAATATATAAATGGATTTTGTGTTTTGAAATATTAGTGAAACATTCTAATTGTATAATCCCATTAACTTAAATTTACAATTACAACACTTTGTAACCTCAAGCAAAATTAAACCAAAAAAAAACAAAAAAAATTAAACATTTAAACTATGTCAACATATTTGTCATTAGTTCTCTGCCATGTCGTTAGTCCTCTGCGCTCGCCCCTAGGTTGGAATATTGTTATTCTAAGTCATGGGAGAGGGCTGTAAGGCCAGTTGTGTCAGCGGGGATCAGTGAGTCTCCAAGAAACTCTCCACCCAAGGTGGAAGGGGTTCTGGTATATATGAGCTACATCCGGTTCATTCCCATGGACCTAAACAATAATAAATATGTCAAAGTTATTCCATGGATGTGATTATTTACTGTTTTGGCTTGGCTTTCACGGTCGATACTTGCAGACTTCGTGACATGTAATCTTTAATACTGAAAGGTTAAATTTCTTTGATCTTGGTGGCAGGAGTGTCTTTTTCCCAGATTTTATCTAGCGGTCTGCTTTCTACTTGGCATATTAAAAAGACAGACCATCCAAAAAAATATGTTTATGATAAATATTTAATAGAACAAGAATTAAAGATAAATAAGTAGTGGGAATGTGTTTTTTTTCTCGGATTTTATCTACTGACTTGCTTTGTACTCCGCATATTACGAAGGAGAAAGACAGACAAATTAAAAAATAAAAACATATTCAATGGAACAAGAATTGAACTAAAGGGTAAGGAGAAAGAAGAGGAGGAGCATCCCTATGGTTTCTTCAGTGGCGGGATTTATGAGGAGGAGCATCCCTATGGTTTTTTTTCTCGGATTTTATCTACTGACCTGCTTTGTACTCCGCATATTAAGAAGGAGAAAGACAGACAAATTAAAAAATAAAAACATATTCAATGGACCAAGAATTGAACTAAAGGGTAAGGAGCAAGAAGAGGAGGAGCAACCCTATGGTTTCTTCAGTGGAGCATCCCAAAACATTACTCTAAGTGAAAGCATGGGGTGAAATCATGAAGGTGGGTTACAATTTTGCTTGTTTTATGAGAAAAAAATTTGTATTTTCACAAGTTCTTCAACTTTCGACATACAAAACTATTTTTTTTATTTAGAATTTTGCTTTATAGTAAAAAGAAAACTTGTGAAGAATTGTGTTAGCTTTCCAATGACTATTTTTCAATTTTTTTATTATCACGATTTGATATGTCAATTTGACAATTGTTTAACAGTATGTTCTTTAAACATGAAAGGAATGATAATGAGTTACTTTTTTCTACAACAATGTATCTATTATTAAAATTATGTTTTTAAGAAACGAAATATACCGCAACAATCTAAAGAGACTATATTTTACTATAACTATAATTTTGAATCTAACAGATGAATATTATAATTTCTAGAATTTTTTAAAGTTGACCAAGCTGAAAACGTTGTAGATTTTAAGCACATGTTTTTCTACACCCTGTATCTATCTTAATTTTTGCTTAAAACTAAAATTTAAATATACCCTTTTGAAAAGAACAATTTAAGGATTATGAATATATTTTTTTCAATTTTTTTCACTGTATATTTTTAGGGATACCGATATTTCATTTCACGGAATCATAATGTCTGCTAAAAATATTATCTAGTGTTTTTTTTTTAATTAAATAAAATTAGATAAAAATAAAGAAAATGAAAACAAATTATAATAATTGAAAGTAGATTCAATTTTGGAAATGATGGTGTCATTTTCGAAACCAAATTCTCAGTATTTGCAGGAGTCCGCAACCTTCGAAGTTTAGTTAAGCTTGGGGCAATTATATGGTTTTAGTTCTTAGTCCCAATTTCCTTTTCTCAGCAGAAAGACTAAAATCTAACGGAAACCATCAAAATTGAACGTCTTCCAAGTTTTTTGGCCGAAAAACCATTCTTTCGGATGAAAGGCTATCGAAAGAATTGTGTCTGTCAGAAAAATGAAACGACACATCGTATCGTTTCATTTCGCGCCAAATTGTATATATAGGCTTTCACCCAAACACATTTAACACAATTCATCGGATGGATAGACAAATATAAGCTCGAGGATAGGGATTTCAAAGCATTTCTATTACTGATTGCAGCTATATTCTTTTATTTCTTTATTTCTTCCCTCTCTTCCATAGGCTTCATGAGAGGATAGATATCGATACATGGTGGTTTTTTAGAGCACTTAAACAAAGTTTCGAATAATATTTTTGGTTTTTGTTGAATAAGGTAATTGATGTTTGTTCAAGTTTTTATTGGAATAACAATTTATATGTTGAAAGATAAATGTTGATAATTTTTTCAAGGTGAAGTCTTTGTTGAACATATTTTTTACAGATAACTATAAAAGTCATGGGAAACAAAAGTTTGCGCAAGAGAAAATATGATCACACTCGAGATGATACTTGCCAAATCGAACAAAGGAAAGAGCATTATCAGAGAAAGAAACAAGAACATGCAAATATTGAAGAAAGAATATGTTGAAACCAAAATTGAAGCAAAAGGCGAATCACCTATAGGTATGTACATAAATTTAGATTAATACAAGATGAACACTCAAGTATATATAACCTAGTGAATTTATGTTCGAGTTATGTTTTTAATATAAACTTTAAATTCAAATATGTAGGAGAATCTATCAACATTGATGATGAAATATTAGAAAATTTTCATACTCACAAATTTGGGAAGAAAAAATCTAAGCATTATATAATATATTGAACTAAGAATATGTATAATACTTTTTTCAAAGATGAATCAGTAACAATACAAGCTCAAATTTTACTTTGTCTATTGAGGTCAAGAAAGTTAAAAGAAGCTACATCATTATTGGGTATTCAAAAGTCGACAAAGGTTACAAAGGTGCAACAAAATATCTTTAACAATATAACTAGTGTATTAAAAGATTTTGGAAAATCTCGAAAAGAATATGTTCGTGTTGCACGTAGAGCGTTACAAACAACAATTGTTTCAGGGAGAAGTATATCGTTTGACATGACAGATGACAAAAACGATGGGAACGTCAAGAAAAACATTACACAAACATAGAAAATTTCATTTCCAAATAGATGTAAATGATGAATTGGCTTGTTGGACAGTCATTTCTAGACAACCCTACAAAGATAGACTTGCAGAAAATGTTAAAGAATTGGCCCATAATTGTTGGTTGGAAGAATCTCGTGTTTCACCACATACAAGGGATGTGTTACGACGAAGAATATCATGAAATCAATATGAATAACATCCAAAACATATATTTCCAATGAAACAAATAGAGATGTTTAATAAGTTCAAAGAAGAGCACAAATAAGTTAAAATTTTCATCAATACATTTGTGCAACAAAAACCATGGTTTGTTAGACCCATCACTGTCTATGACACATGTTTTTGTCATTATCATGCGGAGTTTGAGTTGTATTATGACACTTTTTTGGATTTTGGTAAAACTTTATGGCTAGGTTCACCTCTCCTTCCACATTTTGTGTTTTTATGTTTGAAATTCTATGTGAAAGAGAAGATGATGATTTATTTTACAAAAAAAATGTGTTGGTGGAAAGAAATGTGATTGTTGTGGAAATCTAAGTTTGTTTCATTCAAACTATCATATTGATATGAATAATCAATCATTTTCTAATGTAAGATTAAATTGTAAGAGATATGAATATATGAGTAGCACGGCTCCACATTCTTCAAATGTTATTTTCAAATGGATTGATTTTAAGGTAGATACAATCAGTGTGATAGAATTTTGGAGAAGTTTGAGGAAGAAATCTATAAATACATCAAGCATTCACATAGAGCATGATGGAAAGATCTACAATTCAAATAATCCCATGAAGTGTTTCCACCATGGACAATTTTGTCAATAGTTGATTTTGCAGAGAATTACACATTCGTTGCACAAAAAGAAATATAAAGCGAATATTATCATTCTAATCAAGTCACGATGTTTGTCCATGTTCTATATAGAAATGCTCAATGGAGTCTTCCAAACATAGAAAGCACCAATGAAAATCGACATGTTATTAAAGGATATTCCTTTTATATAAGTGACGATCGAGCACACGACACACATTATGTACAACATTGTTTTGATAAATTTTATGATTCATTAAAAGAATACGAAATTAGATTCAATCGACATTGGATATGGTCTGATGGGTGTGTGGGTCATTTCAAATATTCATGATCATTCTATTGGTTATGTCGCCTTCATAAAAAATTAAACATTACACATTGTTTGAATTTTTTTGAGACTGGCCATGGAAACGGAGAGCACAATGGTGTAGGGGCATGTATAAAACGAGCACTTTGAAGGTATCAACTGAACCCTCATGTCGACCGATTTGAATCTGCTGAATTTTTTTTTGAATGGTGCAACATGGCTCTAATCCATGAATATAATCCATCAAGGGATGTGCGCAGGTGTGTCTATATATAAATGTTACATGCATGTACACAAGATATATAAATTTGAATGTGTTCAAATTTATATTCAATCTTCAATCATTTTCTTGAGAGATTTCAAGTTGACAAGTTCTTGTCTTGTGGAGGTATTTTTCATATGTTGGAATCGAAGATGTAAATACATCAATCCCATATGATGCCAGTACAATACCTGGTACAAGAAAAATACATTCAGTTAAAACAAAATGTTTTCAAAATGGGTTTGCATTTGATAGAAGAAACGACTCTTGTTTTTGTTTAGTTTGCATAGAGGACACAAAATCCATAGATATTTACGAGAACAAAAAAGAAGGATATGTTAAATCTTGGAGACATACTTCACTTAATGTAAAAGGGAAAATGCCACTTTCAAGCTCAGAGGAGATGGAATCAAATGAAACTATAGTGTCATTTGATGGCGATAGAATTTTTGATCTTGTTAGAGAAGGTAAAATTTTTATGTTTAATTTTTTTCAAATAACTTGTAGATTTACTTGTGTGATAATCTAACACAAATTATTTGTTTTCCAATATATCCAACTATTTGTAGGAGATGTTTTTGCCATGGTTGCACCTGTAGAAAACAATGAAAACGTGAAATATTATTTGATGTGATCCATAGAAGAAAAGATGAGGCTATTAGAAGATTTTGTTGATAACGATTTTATATATGAAAGAGGATCCATTGTATTGAAAGGATATTTTTTTCAAGAAACGCATCAAACCGATACTCATGTTCATTTTCAAGATTACCAATGAGATGTCAAAAGTTGTCAATGTAGTCATTTGGTATGTGCAGTGCTCATAAAGTTAATAGAAGTTCCATCAAAAAATAAAAAAAGTTAGAAAATGGAAAATGTCCAAAGTTGATCATGAACGAATAATTGAAGATGGAATACAATTACGTTGTTTTTAAACAAACTTGGCACATGTGTACATTCAAAAAATTTTAACCTTTCATTGAAAGTACATTCCATATTTTGATGACTTGTTTTGACTATCTTCATACATATTTCCAAAATTATGATATTTATAAAAAGGGTACTATGTATAAAAAACTCACTTGGGAACTGAACCCCAATTAGTACCTAAAAGTATATTGTTAATACTTACAACCTAATTAGTATAGGATTTAGGGAACTACTAATTTGTATGGAAGTGAAAGAACAATTTGGTAACTTATACCCCTATCGATACCCAAAAGTATGTCATTAGGGAATTTCACCCTAATTAGTATAGAAGTAAAGGACATTCTTGGGGCACACCTTAATTTACATATATAGGAGTGAGACAACAACTTAATGAATTTGCATCTTAGTTAGTGCCAAAATTATGTTCTTGGGATTTAAACAAGAATTAATATAATAACAAGGGAACCACTTGTGGTGTACCCTATTTGAATAAGACTAAGATCTATGTACTTACAAATTATGACACCCCCATTAATACCCAAAAGTGTGTTCTTGGGGAATTCCACTCTAATTAGGATATGAATGAGGGAATCACTTGCAAATTTATGCTCAAGTATGTTATGACCTAGATTTGTATAAGAGTGAAAGAACCAAGAACCGCTTGGGGTGCACCCTAACTTTAATATAGGATAGAGGAGAAATTAATCTTTTAGGGACACTCATTTTATATAATACAAGTTCTTTTTTCAAGTCAAGAAGTGAGGTATCCTTAGGCGCAAGGGATGAAACTAATCCTAAATTAGGCATGCTCATTACTAAGCATATTTACGAGACATAAATAAGTACCTGATCCGACTAATAGAATTATCATCGTATATCCTTCTAAGCATGGACCCTTCTAACATTTGGATGAGACTAATATTTTTTAAAGAAAGCATAGTATTAGGGCACCTTTATGATATCAAATTCTCATTCCATCTTGTGATTGGAAATGGCTCACATGTTAAGAAAAGTAAAATATATTTTAATGAAGATCATTTGATGGGGTTTACTTTCTTTAGAATGTTTGAACTCATTCCCATATATATATTATGGAGCTATCCCCTTCAAACCCATAATTTCCAACCATATTGTTTGATTTTCCCCATGTTCATAAAGGGGCACACATGTTGAGAAAGCATATACTATTATATGTAGGGTGATTAAGTCATGTTAATTACAAAGGGGTCCCTCCCACATGAAGTTGTAAGACTTCTTATCCACCTTTTCACATGTTTGATGGGTTTGATTTACTTTGGATCCGCCTTGCTACATGCTAAACGATACAATGTCGTGGGTCCTCAAGTGGTAATACAAGCACCCATTGAGCGACTATTCCTCGTGGCTCATTCTATTCCATTGCCTATTCAAATGGATTGGGTGTCATTATTTTTTGAGGTAACATTAAATCTCTTTGTACTGCATAAGGTTCATACATGCGAAGTATCATGAAGTTCACTTATCAAAGCCAATTGATCACATCGAGGAGTTATACATTTTTAGTACCTTCTAGAATACAAGGAATATTATTTTTTTGTAAAAGGTTGATCTAGAAACTCTCTATTTAAAGAGAAGTTCCTTCACTTCTTACGCATGGTTCGATTTTTGATATTCTAGCAAATTTTAGTGATGGATCACCAAGATACCCACTTCTAACTTCTAACTTCTAAATGGAACTAACCCTTTCTCAAGTATGTGCATTACCATGACGTCTTTATGATACCCAATTACATTGATATAACCATTAATGTAACCTCTTCTAATTTATACAAAGGATTCAATATCAAATTTAACCTCTACATCTAATTAAAAAAAGTTAATTTAAAGTAATTTTTTTAATTGAATTGTTTTTTGATATAAACATTTTATGTTTCACAATTATTATATATGATTATTCACAATGTTAATTTATATTTAATTTAACAAGAAATTTAACATAGATGTAATGCTTTATAAATATTTTAAGTGTCACAATTATTTTATATAATAATAATAATTTATTTTTAAGGTCATGATATTTGTGTAGGAGATTCTGTTGTTTATAGGATAAGAGATTCTCCCTTAACCATTTGATTGTTAAGGTGTATGGAGATATATAACCTTCCTCTTTAGTTTAGACCATGACTTCCAAAGAGAAAACACGAATTTTATATTTGTAATATTTACTTTATAAAAAAAAAACATGAATTTTACATTTACCATATTAATTTATACGAAAATTTAATTTCATGTAGAGTAAAATAAAAGTTTAAACACAAATGTAATGTCATGTAGTAAAACCAATTATTAATGTTGGAAAGGTATAACACTCAAACTATTTGGTGAATTCCATTCCAACAATATTGACTTGAAGTAGTAAGATAGTGGTATAATGATATAAAGAATGAAAAATTATTGAACATTGTTTCCATTGACCCTTATTTTTTTCAATAGTATTTTTTTTTCAATAATATTGCATTAGGTTCAAGGGTATATGAACCTTTAGGTGAATATCTCTTATATATTTAAGAATTTTTTTAATGACTACATGATAAAATTAAAGAAGAATTTATCTTCTCTTCCATTTTAAGGTTTTATTTTATTGTCACAACATTTTGAGCATTTTATTTTATCGTTAACTTTGCCACTTTTTGCCACTTTGTCACATCATTTTGAACATT
Organism: Picea sitchensis; assembly: GCA_010110895.2. Taxonomy (NCBI): domain Eukaryota; kingdom Viridiplantae; phylum Streptophyta; class Pinopsida; order Pinales; family Pinaceae; genus Picea; species Picea sitchensis. Next base: position 12,587 of record SNQJ01S0165141.1, on the reverse strand, counting down.
TCATTACTAGTTAACTTTGCCACTTTTTGACAATAGAATCATTTTTTGATAGTACATATTGAATATAAAATAAAACATTTAAATTAATACATAGCACTTTTTGACAATAGAATCATTTTTTGACAGTACATAGTGAACATAAAATAAAACATTTAAATTAATACATAGACATAAAATAAAACATTTAATTAATACATATAAAAGAGTATTTAAAAGTTTGATGTTTAATTTAATGTAATAAACTTTGCCACTTTTTTCCGCCAACTTAGAGAAATCAAATATGAGACAAAATTGCTATTTTGAATTCCAATATATATATATATATATATATATATATGTATATATATATTATAATCAAAGTTTGAATAGTAACACTCTAAAATACATAAGTTGCACATCCATTTTAGGATCATAACAAAAACTAAGACATTTAACTCCAAAATTCTGGACTCTAAGCCATCGCTTCAAGACACTTCATATCTGGATGTCAAAAATTCAAAAATTTAAAATTTACAATTCAAACATGCGAAATAATACATAATTCAAAAATTGTAATTAAAACAAAATTGACATACATACCAAAAGAGTTAAGTCTCATCCTAGAGCATACATTTTCCCACAAAATATATTGTAAACATATTTTCCACCAAATATAATTTAGACATATGTAACAATAAAAAACAATATTAAAAAAACAAATAACACATATTAACATATATATATTGTACAACTAAATATTAAAAAAAACAATAAGAAATAATAACATACCCAACCACAGTGAAACAGATTTAAGATAGAACTACTCTCAAATTAAGAGTACATGAGTTAAACAATCTGTAAATCTTATCTTTAAAAAAATTTAAAGAGAAAAATTATGTTCTTCGTAAAAAAAAAATGTGAGTTAGAGTTAGATAATAATCTGAAAATAAGTATAGAACTCTGAATGAAGAAGGTTAAAAAATCTCCATATTAAGATATTCTTCCAATGAAATACTTATCTCCTTGTGGAGAAAGTCCCAAATCCTTCATGTGAAATTCTCCTTGTGGGTAAGGTCCCAAATCCTTCAGGTGAAATTCCCATCCCAGGTAATGTTACTATGTTTCTGGTAAAACAAATTGTGAATTAGAGTTAGATAATAATATGAAAATAAATATAGTGTAGGAAGAAAATTTACAAATATTCATATTAAGTCATTCTTCCAATGAAATACTTATCCCTATGTAGATAAAGTCCAAAATCCTTCAGGTGAAATTCTCCTTGTGGTTAAGGTCCCCAATCGTTCAGAAATTCTCATCCGAAGTGATGTTATTTGATCATATTTATAGAGCAATAAAATACTAATCTCCTCAGCAATTAAATACTTTTCTCTTCTTCTGCAGTGGTCATATAATCAAATTCCACAATTCCCTTTCAATTTAAAGGACTCATAAATCTCCATATTAATCCATTCTTCCAAAAAACAACTTTTTATCTAAAAAAGTTCACAAATATCCATTTTAAAATAAATTCTTCCAAAAAATACTTATCTCCTCTTTCTTTGGTTGTAATGATCCTCCTCGTTACAACGGCAACCTCTTATAACAACTGCATTTTTTATTTTTTTGTATGTGTGTGCGCGTGCGTGCAAGGATAATAAATACATTCAACTCTACGTCACCATACGATGATGAACATGACACATGCAATGTGATGATAACATAAGATCTAAGACGCACATAAACCTTTGCAAATAATGAATGGAAATCAATCGACAATAATACAACTGACTACCCGCCCGTCCTACCCTGCAATGGTGAGGACCTCCAAGACACATAATCAATGCTCAAGCCCAGGTTCCCATTGATTTTAACCATTTAAAGTCTCAGGGCTGGCGACTGTTCTAAGGAACATGGAGGCATCCACATCCCGCCCGACATAAGCAGATCAAGCACACGGAAGGTTTACCAACCAAGTACAACATTATTTAAAATGAACAACAACCCTCATTTACTAACTCATAATAATTTATTGTACTTAATTCAAGGACATTACACCATATATGTTTATCAATAACAATAAAAATTACAATAGCGCTATCATGAAATAATAAACACATTACATTTATATCCCATTAACTTTGAAAAAATAACAATCACCTTACATCTTATGGGTTATCCAAACAATAAAACTATAATATCATTGCCATAGAATGACAACACCATTTCATTTTAAGTTACAATAACTTTGCAAGAATAACATTCACATTACAAGACAATGACCATTAATAAAGCCAGTAAGGAAATTAACACATCTTATTCCAACCTTGATTACAAGCCCTGCAATGCATGTCTAAAGCGCATAATATCATAAGGTACAATCTATTAAAAGAAGATCCATGTCCTCCATGGAAGGCACAAGTCAGAAGGGATTTTGACAACAACAAACTATGATTTAAGACTTGGCAATTACTGCGACTCAATTTGGCATTAAAGGAAAGGTCAATCACTCCATATGATTTCCATTAGTCGATGAGTTACTAAGTCCAACCTTCAGATAAGGTATATTCCATTTATTGCAATTCCCATTTACTGAATCATAATAAATTATTGTACTTAGTCTCATGGACCTTACCTTTCATGTGTTGTCAATATTAATAAAATTAAAATGTCCTTACCATAAATTCACCATATCATTACTTTTATACTACGATAACATTGTAAATAAAAAAAAACATTGGTCTTACCTTTCATATGTTATTAAATGTTAACATGGCTTTTTCCAAATTTGCAAGGACATTACATATACATGTTTCACACGATAATTTACAAGGACCTTACATTACAATAACATTGCAGACAAGTAACAATGGTGATCCTAATGAAATAAAATCATAAATAAAATCATGTTATAAATCAGGTTGTAAATAAAATTTATTTTTGTAAATCATAACGAAAATCATATTCCTTTATTTACACTTAAAATCATCTTCTGTTCATCCTAGTCATTTTTATTCCTTTTATGAAAAATAAAATCATAATGTAGATCATCCTCCTTTCATTTCAATTGAAAATCATGTTCTTTTAATTACACCTGGAAATCATATTCGGTTCAGCATCGTTATTTTTATTCTTTTATGAAAATAAAATTGTAATAAAAATCATATTCCTTTTTATTATATCTGAAAATGAAAATCCTAAGGAAAGATGAGGCGTATGAAGAGAAGACTAGGCGATTGTGCTGGGCTTGTATGCTGACTTGTGGCTCAACTTGTGATGTGCGCTTACACATAAAAGGAACCCATTAATTTCAAGGATGAAACAGTGTTCAAAGGCTTAACGAAAGTAAAAGTTATTTAGGGTTAACGAACGAGATAATCAAAGATAAGTTTAGGGTTGGATAAATGGGACATCGTGAACTAATAAATTGATAATTTAAATAACCAGACAAGGTTACAATTCGGTTTATCCTGACCAGATGACAATCGGTCCGTTTAAGGTTTAGAAGATTGAGCTGAAATGAATCATGCAACAGTTACTCCTCCTAAATGGTGTAGGTGAAACACTAACAATATCTGATGATCCATCACACCCAAACAAGCATTAAAAGTAACATGCCTTCACCAGAAAATATTCAACTACGATTTGTACAGTGCACAAGAGATCTCTGTGCAGCGTGAAATTCTCACAGGGTACCATCCCTAGATTTAAACAATTAAAAAATAAAACACCAGGACCTGAATATTGACTATCCATACCCTGTTACTCAGGAAATCAGAATCCATTAACACAGTTCCAGCTACACCACAAAAATTCGCTAGCCGCAGGTGCAGTCTCAGCATTGATGTCGGTCCAGGGTAGTCTATACCTCACGCAATCAACAACTAGGGAACGGTAAGAGAAAAACATGGTCAAGGAATTAAAGTCGATAGGTCTCACCTTTAACAGGCAAAGGAGATCAAGGGAACCCTTCACTTCAGAAATTAATAAAGGAAGATGGTCATATCACTTGGACCAGATGAACACGCAGATACCAAAAATCAGGAAGGACGCACAGCTTTAAATGATCAAGAATTTACTCAGAATAAAATCCAACCCTTCGCCAAGGATAATGGAAAGGAGAATGCTCTGGAATCCTGGCCGCTACCTCAGAAAAACTACAAGGGAACTCAGGTGGTAGTGCAGAAGAAATAAAAGTTTAAAGGCAGGAAGTAAGAATCACCCATGCACAATCGGGGTTAATGTAGGAGTTAAGGCCCTTTCATTATTAGATTACCCAATCAAATTTCCAGAGAAAAACTCAGTACCCCCTTACAAAACAAAATTTCCATTGATCATGACTCCTACCATTGTCATTTAAATATCAGTCGCTGCCATCCCAACGAAACAATAGCCATTGCACTATAAACTACAATTCACCATTGGAATAAGGAAATCAGATTTGCTATTTGAAGGACAATGCATGAATGCGCTGTTGAATTATAAACTCTGAATTTGTCATTTAAAAATATAATCGCTTCCATACCAGCGAAGCACATCGCCATTGAAATATAAATAAAAAAATTTCATTTAAATATAAATCGTCTTCAGACCCAAATATATAAAATCGCCATTACTAACAGAAGGAGATCAGCGCTTAGGGCAGTAGCTATCATGGTTCACTAATAATTGCTTTCATAGAGGAAACCACTATGATAACCCATTAATAAATTAAAAGTGAAGATACCACATCCAGGAATATACAACCACAAAGAGTAACGCAGAGGCGTAAGTATCCAAACCAAGAAACAATAAAACCCAAACAAGAATGTTGACCACAAAAACATTAGGCAAGCAACGAATGGGCAGGGGCTCAAGACAGAAATATTCCATTTACAATCCACATACAGAGCAGGCATAAGTTACTAATGCATTCTACTCTACAAATTAACGAGTGTACCTTTGCCTTATCATTCGCCTCGTATGACATCCGCGTGCTTCGTGCTTCTCCCGCTCGCCAACTGTCGAGACCTCATCGGTACCTCCCAACCAATCGCTAGGGGTACTCTGCTTCCCCCTTAGCCCCCCGAGCCTCAAAGGGGCCACACACTATCCAAATGGTATGTCTAGCTCCCAACTCACCTCGCAAGGCTGAGCTACCACTCCTATCCAAGCTGAGAAATCCCAACTCTCCATAAGTAATCAATTAAGTCACAAATCCGGCAGCGTAACGTTACACTAACAACCGATCCCCTACTTCATCCTCCTTCCTTTCTTTTATATAGTTTTAGAACTTCCAAACTTTCCTTAAATCTTATTTAATTTAAGTTTTAATAACAAATTTCTAATAATTCTCCTTCGTACAAGTGTCATCCATCCCCCACTTTCCTCCAATAAATATTTTCTTTAAATAAATGAATGTTTCATTTCCCTTACCCACCTAGAGTTGCTCCTACATTTACTCCTAGGTGTTCCTAGATTCCCTTAGAGGTTTAAATACTTTCCCTAAAATGAAGTTTCTAATTTAGTTCAATTTAGAAGGTTCTTAATTGCAGATTCTTTACTATGTTGACCTCACTTTTTACCATAAGTTCCCCTCTTTCCCTTATTATGTTTCCTCCATTCATTAGTTTCCTAATTTTTATTATTCCCTTCATTCCCCTTTTTATTAGAGCCAAAATGGCAATTGCGATATTTACTCTTTTCATTTTATTATTAATTTAATATCTTTTTACACTTTCACAGGTTAAATAATTTGTTTCTTCTTTACCTTTGATATCCATAGATTTTATTTAAGTTCTTACTCTCTTCATTTTACCCAAAAATTTATGAAGTCCACAACTATTACTTACGTGGTTTTTACTTTAAAATTTATTATTTTATTTTTTATAAGGTAATTTTCTTAAGGGTAGACAAAATTTTACCCCTAGAGAGGTTTTTAGACTTAGAACTTAGATTATGAACTGGGCGACATTTATTTAGGTAAGTTGTTTTTTTTTTTAAATTCTTAACGTGTTAAATTTCTTAGGACCATCTAGGTTTGCTCCTTTATTACCATCATCACGATGTACCCTTCAGGACACATTACGTACTCCAAGGGTGCCACTCGCCTCTAGTGTTTCTTTTACGTGACGTGCCCTTTAGGATGCACCACGTGCTCCAAGGGTGCCACTCTCCTCTTGTGTTTCTTTTGCGCGACGTGCCCTTTAGGATGCACCACATGCTCCAAGGGTGCTACTCACCTCTTGACTGATTGGTAGACATCAATAACCCCTGGAGTCAATACTCCGCCAGGTGAACTTGTGGGAGATGAAGGGCTTCTAAGGAATAAGGCCCACACCTTATTGCGCACCCCTTAGAATCATCGTGAGAGACTGTCGTAGTCTGCCCTCACGGCATCGTGGGTCCTCTCAAACTAGGTAGTCGTTAAGCTATAGTTCCAGTGACAGCGAGAGTTCTAGTAGGCTGTGGCAGGGCTACTATCCACACCTCTCCCTCAACCTCTCTCATAGTCATGTGTGTGGCCCCTTTACTCCATATGTGAGTCTAGTCGGCAAGCTATCGTTAGCCTGCATCATCAACAATTGTGTCAGAGCATGTCCACATCATATCATCTAATCCAATGTACTAAAATCATAGTAAACAATCAAACCCCAAGAACACTCCCTAACTCAATCCAGAGTCCAAGGGGTTATGTCGATGCCTCTGCATCCTTAGGGTCCAAAACCCTACACACTCAGTAAAACCGAGTCAATAGCACCTGTCTATGTCAAAGAAGTAAAATATCATGTCATCTACCATAACACATCATAATCAAAGACAAATGTGTTAATATCATAATAGTTTGGATCACTTGAGAGCAAGTGTCCTCAAAGAATAAGTTTTCTCAGTGTGCCAGAGCGGGATGTTACATACACCTCCTCTTGGTCTAAACTTCATCCCAAAGTTTCACAGTATAAATGCTGAAATAAGTGTATCACAGTATTATATGTCTATCTATCAAACAAAAATGGAAACTGCTAGCACATATCATATGCATCCTCCTAGGTCGCTGAGTGCGGACTATAATTGTCCCACTGGACCTTGACCTGATCTATTGTTCGATGTCGTAACTGTCGAACACGATGATCTAAGATGTAGACCAGCTCAGTTGTGAGCACTCCATTTTCCGATACCTGGAAGGAACTCATGTCAATCACATGTGTAGGATCAATAATATAATGTCTCAAAACAGATACATGAAAAACATCATGCATACGCCTCAAAGAATTAGGAAAGGCTAGTCGACTGGATACGAGCCCCTTTATCTCCACAATCTTGAAAGGTACCACGAACCTAGGAGAGAGTTTAGCTCCCTTTCCAAAATTGATCGAAATCTTATGCGTTTTAACCTGTAGGAAGAATTGATCACCGACCTTGTAACTATGGTCGACTCGATGAGCATTGGCATAACTCTTCTGTCGATCCTATGCTTCTTTAATCCTTTGTCTTATGGTATGCATTTTCTCTTCCATTTCTTGGATCGCTTCCATTCCCACCAGGACCCTATCATCAAGCCTATCCTAACTCAAGGGAATCCAACATGGTCGCCCGTAAAGAAACTCGAAAGGCGCCATCTTAATGGTGCTCTAGTAACTGTTGTTGTAAGAGAACTCCACTAGTGCCAAGAATTCTTCCCAAGAGTTTTGTTGGTCCATCACGTACATGCGCAACATGTCTTCCAAGGTTTTGTTCATTCGTTCTTTCTTCCCGTCAGTCTCCGGGTGATACACAGTACTAAAGTTAAGTTGGGTTCCCAAGGCCTCTTGGAAACTCATCCAAAATTGTTCAGTAAACATCGATCCTCGATCGGACATAATCCTCTTAGGCACGCCATGCAGCCTCACAATCTCACTGATGAAAAATCTAGCTATATCAGGTGCCTAATACGTCGTACGCACATGAATAAAGTGAGCACTCTTCGTCAGAGTGTCTACTACTACAAAAATCGAGTCGTGTGACGCAAGCGCTCTCAGCAGCAGCCACGATCACCAGGACCTTCAGTCTCTTTGGCCCGAAGAGTCTAAGCTCTTCCAACTCCTCTTGGGAGTCTCTGTCACCCACAGGTTACTCTTCAACGATCTCCCTTTCTCCAGTTGGGAAATCGGGTTTCGCGGGCTCGCGAACTTGTGTGCACTTCTCGTGTGCTTTGAAACTCCGAATCCCGATCCCCGATGTCAACGGTCAACACTTCAATGTATCGGGGATTTCCCTATCGGGAAATCGGTAGATGAAAGGTGGCGATTCACTCACCTTTCAACACCCCGAACGCCGATGCGCGATGCCACGTGTTGTCCCTCCACGCTGCCCTGTGGGACCCTTCGCGACTCGAGGCTCGCTCTTGTTCCACGGTCCTTTTGACCTCGAAAACACCGAAGTGCCGAGTCGCGATTCCACGGGATCTCGTGCCACCTATCCCTCCGATGATCAATGGTTCTGATTAAATCGGGGGATTGCGACTTGCGACCTCGACGTGCTTGTAACTCTTGCGCTCGCCAACCCCGATATGTCGATATTCAATGGCACCAGCGCCCACGGGTTAACTTTCTCGCAGCTCCTCCGCAATCTGACGGTACGCAGAATTCCAAAGATCTGTTCGACAGTTTCGAGTCGTTGATTCTCTTCCTCTAGAGAATCCTCCGGCTTCCAGGATTTTCCTCGTTCAGATCTCTCTCAGGCCTGTTCCTACAATATGAACAAGGAACTATCACTCCTGAGCTGAATTCTCTCTGCCTCCTTCAGAGACTTCTAGCACGCTGTCTGCGCTCCACCTTCAACCACTTTCAAAGTGTTGAGGTCTTCAAGGTCCTGTGCACTCACAGTCACAGCAACTCCAGCCTGCTCCTCTCAGACTTCCTACTGAGACTTCGATTCGACCTGCACTCACCTGCACGGTTCGAATGATCCAACGCAACTCTCGGACAACTGAGAATTCAAACAGAGGAATTCAACTGCACTCTATACAGGAATCTCCTGGCTCAAACAGAGAAACAATGGAAACTCATTCACTCAGGCATTCAGAATTCAATTCTTCCATAAAATCACATAAAAAGCATATGAAAGAAGTGCATAACAAGAAGCAAATATGCAAAGGCATAATATCAACAACACACAGAGAATAATCACAGCCATGGAATTGAATTAAAGCTTTCCTATTAACTCAATAACTGTACATGGGGATTCTTCACAGTTCTCTGTCCTGCGCTTCTTGTTCTCAATGCTTCAATAATCTGTATGAGAATGAATGCGAATAATACAATCTACAAAGGAGGGTGCCTATATTCTATTTTCCCTCTCGAAAGCAAAACTGTCTAATCTACAGTTAATTATTCTATCTACTTGCATTAAATCTAAGTAAATGCCTCAGCTACCTAAGGACGAGAGCTTATTTGCTCAAGGTCCGTTACACTGTACAAGTGCGCTTCATCACATCAATACATTAATGTTTGGCACAGTCAA
>SNQJ01S0165139.1:0-15711 GCA_010110895.2 Picea sitchensis | reverse complement strand
CGTGGAGGCTTTGCATTGACTATCGTCAATTGAACAAGGCTACGATCAAGAATCAGTATCCCTTACCAAGAATTGACGATCTGTTCGATCAAATGAAGGGTGCGACGGTGTTCTCCAAGATCTATTGTGATCAGGGTATCACCAGTTACGGATCAAGGAGGATGACGTACCTAAGACTGCTTTTAAGGCAAGATTTGGGGAGTTTTGATGCAAGACGGACCAGTGATTGCTTACATTTCGAGGAAGTTAATAAGACATGAGGAAAACTACGCGACACATGATTTGGAATTATTGGCCATCGTATATGCCTTAGAGGTATGGAGACACTACCTGGTTGGAAGAAAATTGAATTAAGTACTGATCATTGTGGATTACAACACATTTTCACGCAAAGCGACCTGAACGCGCGACAACGGCGTTGGTCGGAATTTCTTAGCAAGTACGACTTCAAGATTTCTTACTTATAGGGAAAAATGAACCAAGTGGAAGATGCCTTGAGTCGAAGGCCACGCATTTTTTTTGGGTGTTGCCTCCTCAAACAGATCTACGTGAGAAGATTCTCACTTTATAGCGTGGCGATGACTGGTACAATCAAGTCGAGGATTTTATCGGATCAAAACAATATGATGGTACCACGATTTGAGGGATATTCTTTTGATAGCTATGGTTTATTGAGGTTTAGAGGTCGGATTTATGTACCGCCAAATGACGAGTTGAGGATGTTGATCCTGAGCGAGGCTCATAGAGTCGTTTGCATGGCTCACCCAGGAGTCACAAAGATGAGGGCAGACCTTAAGCCCTTGTTCTTCTGGAAAGGAATGAAGGCCGACATAGTTAAATTTGTGTCTAGATGTCTCAAGTGTCAGCAGGTAAAGGCTGAACGTAGACACCCGGCAGGATTACTTCAACCACATGCCATTCCGGAATCGAAATGGGAAGTCATTTTGATGGATTTTATTGTTGGATTGCCCCTGATGGCAAGGAGACACGACTCAATTTTGTGGTGGTAGACATTCTGATGAAGAGTGCTCACTTTATTCCTATGCGTACGACGTATCAGGCACCTGACATAGGACAGTTTTTCCTCAGTGAGATTGTGAGGCTGCATGGCGTGCCTAAGAAGATTATATCCGATCGAGGATCGGTGTTTACTGGACGATTTTGGACGAGTTTCCAGGAGGGCTTGGGAACTCAACTAAAATTTAGTACCGAATATCATCTAGAGACTGACGGACAGACAGAGCGTATGAACCAAACCTTGGAAGACATGTTGCGCATGTCCGTGATGGACCAGCAAAAACATGGGGAGAAATTCTTGCCTCTAGTAGAGTTCGCTTATAACAACAGTTACCAGAGCACCATAGGGGAGAAATTTTTGCCTCTAGTAGAGTTCGGCTTTATAACAATACAATGTATAAATTCATTAAGATGGCGTCATGAGTTTTCTTTATACACCGCGGTTGGACGCTTCTCTCTTTGAGTTGGGATCGCTTGAGGAGAACCGGGTGGGACCGGTTTATCCAAGAAACAGCAAGAGTAGGTGTGTCCTAAGCAATGGCTAAAGGATAAATGATGCAGGATCGACAGATGATTTATGCCGATGCGCACCGATTCAACCTTAGTTATGAGGTCAGCGATCGAGTATTCTTATGGTTTAAACCGCATAAGAGTTCGACCAAGCTTGGAAAAGGGAGCTAAACCTCCTAGGTTCGTGGGACTTTCGAGATTGTGGAGAAAGAGGTCAGGGTCTATCGACTAGCCTTGCCAAATTATTTGAGGCATATGTACGGGATGTTTTCATGTATTTGTTTGAGACATTGTGTTAGTGATCCTACACACATGATTGACATGAGTTCCTGCATGTATCTGACGAGGAAGCGCTCAATACTACCGGTGCCAACCAAGTATTTTAGATCACGCCACGCTTACCGACGCCGAATCCATCGTGCTGGCGTTCAGTTGGGACATTATAGTCCGTGACTGCATTAATCTGGGAGGATGTATATGATAAGGCCAACAATTTTCATTTTGTTCGAGCAGATAGGATCTATGATAATGGTCCCTATGTATATTGTGTACTTTTTTTTGGCATTTATACTAAGAAAATTTCGGACAAAGTTTAGACCAAGAGGGGGTGTGTAACATCCCGCTCTCAAGCACTTACCAAACTTATTCTTTGAGGGACACTTTGCTCACAAGTGATCCGATTTTTTATGATGATAAACCGGTTCCTTCATTATGATGTGTTGTTATAAGCGACATGATGTTACTACCATGATGTAGATTGCAAAATAATTTCTTACTGAGTGTGGTTTCGTAATTCGAGGATGTGAGGTATATGGAACTCCCCTTTGACCTCGGATTGAGTCGTGGAGTGGGTTATATGGAGTTGTTCTTACTTATGAATATTACGCCTCACTGATGATATGCTATTGATCTTATGATATGTTGTTGACATAATCCCACATGATGGTTGATGATGTAGGTTTACTCCATAGCTTGCCGCACCTTAATTTCACATATGGGAGTAAAGGCCACACACTCCAGTTCCAGAGAGATTGAGGGAGAGGTGTGTCAAAGAGCTCCCCGCCATCAGCCCATATTAGCACCTTCCGCCGTGGCTCAATCTCAGGTTAACGACATCAGTTCGAGAGGACCCACGATGCCGCGGGGCAGACTGCGAAAGTCACTCACGACTAACCGTAGGTTAACGACAATTTCCAGTTCGGTGGGGATCCACGATGCCATGAGGGCGTACTGCGACGCAAATAATGCATTCTAAAGGGCCTTATAGAAGCCCTTAGTCTCCCACAAATCTCCAGAGGGAGTATCGATCAGGGGTTATAGATTCTACCACTGGCTGTCAAGCCAGAAAGTGGCACCCTTGGAGCACGGTGCATCCCGGCGCGGCACGCCGCGACAAGATTGCAAGCAAGCTGAAGTGGCACCCTTGGAGCACGTGGTATCCCGGTACATCGCTTGGATGATGATGAAGGAAAAACTTAAATGACCCTAAGACATTAACCATAAAATTCTTAAACGAATCCCCTAATTAAATTATCGCCCAGCTCAAATCAAAACCTAAATTAAAAAAAAAAAAAAAAAAAAAAAAAAAAAAAAAAAAAAAAAAAAAAAAAAAAAAATAAACCTAGGGAGTAAGCTAAAACCTCCCAGGTGTTAATTAAAGTCTTATAAGGTAAAGGGGACAAAGTAACGAGAAAATTTAATTAAGGGAAACCCATGGCCTTTAATTGACAAAGAAGGAATAAAATTTTAAAGTGGGAAGTATTAAAGGACATAAATTTTTAAATATATTGAAAAATAAAAGAACTCCACACTTATCTTTTAGGTTCAAAACAAAAATAAAAATATAATAACTAGAGAGATTAAATAATAAAAATTAAATAAAACCAAAGAGTAAATTAAGAAAGGATTAATGAGTAAATTAAGGAGTGAATTAAGGAATGATTCAGAGTAATTTAAGGAGTAAATTCAGGAGTAAATTAAGGAAGCTGGATTTATGAGGGAATTTGAGTCTTGTAATTATTAAAGAAATTAAATTGGAGAACGAGGTATGTTGCTAATTTTGGACGGTGGAGACTGTTAGAAGGTTGACATTAAAAATTAATAAATTAATGATTTAGGTTTTTAGTTGAGTCTCAAAAAATTGCTATAAAAGAAAGGGAGAGGAAGAAGGGGAATCGGTTAATGAACGCCACGCTTCACCGAAATTGTGGCTTGACCTGCTGCTTGTATGGTTGGGTATATCTCAGCTTTGGAGGGTAGTCTGGCCATGGAGGCTAGCTGAGACACCTGGGTTTATCTCTGGCGCTTGTGTGGCCCTTTGGCGTTCTGGGGCTAAGGGGAAGAAGAGTTACCCCTAGAGTTTGGTCGGAGGTACCGTGAGATTTCTTTGGTCGGCGTTGCTGCATCTGGATGTAGGGAAGCTGCGACAAGACGAGGGACGCCTCCTGCTTGGCTAACGGTATGATTTTAACTGGCGAAGTATAATGCATTTTACTTTCGGTAATTGAATGTTATTGATGTTGAAATTGTGGAATTGATATGTCAATTGTACATTCGACAAATTTTGTTTCAACAATGTTATTGTGAGATTGTTCCAAGTTGCAATTTTACCGCCATTTGTGGGCCATGATGAAGAAATATAGTTTGTTGGGAAACAAAAGGCGACGACCATCACGGTGGAAGGGAAATCACGGAGAAATCAAGTGGTATTGTAAAAATAAATGTAAGGAGCCATGAGAATCTTGTGAAGTCATTGACTGTCGTGGTGCCAAATAACTTTGAAATAAGGAAACAATGGTTCACGGTCTTACTTGAGAACTCTAATTTATCGTGAGAAGGCCGAGAACACAACATCTAATTAAGTTAACTGCGGATCTTGTATGCCATCAAGAATGGGTGTGAGCTAACTGTATTCAGGATAACCTAGGACGAGTTAAATCACAACCTTAGCCATTATAACTACCTACTATACCACAATCCTTACTGGTCATCGCAAACACATTACACGCACAGTTAAAAAGGTAAAGAGTGGAGGCCAGACTAGAATTTGCCCTTAGCCCAGGATACACACCCAGAACAAATTGGACAGCGAATAAAAACTATACAGTAAATTCCACCAGTTAATAGGGGAAGACGCAAGGCTAAAAGAATCGATTCCCTGGTCAGATGCAACAGTAAGGGAAAACCAAGAACATACATATATTTATATTTTAAAAAATGTACCACTTCTATAATCAACTAATTTACATAGTCAAAATAAGAACCCAGCCATTTTTCTCCGTCCAGGATGTTAAACTACTATTTACACCTTCTTAGAATAATTTTACGCCATCCAATGGGAATGAAAAACATTATGCATACACTGCGTTCTCCTCCTAAGTTGCCCTCGACTCTTTGATGCCCCACGCTCCTCGCCTCCTCGCTGGTCGACCTAATGAACTCACCCCAGCACTCCTACCAAACACTGGGGTACTTCTTCTTCCCCTCTAGCCTAAAGGCCACACACCACCGTAGAGTCACTAGCTCCTCACAACACCCTCCAAGCCGAAGCTACCACTCAAAAATATGTCACAGGCTTCCCAACTCCTACCGTAAAATCACCGGGCCTCCCTCCGATGTTAACTAGTCTCTAAAAGTCTCTCTTTCCTCTCCCATCCCTTTATCCCCTCAAACCCTAATTTTTTTTTTTTTTTTCCCTCTCTTTTTTCCCTTTTGACTTTCCCCAAATTCTTTTTAGTTTAATTCGCTTGCATTTTCCAATTTGATTTTTATTTTTATTTTTAAAATCATGTTTACAAGGCTCATCTTATGTATTTATTTATTTATCCCTTTATTATTTATTTATTTCTTTTCTTTCATTTCCATTTTCATTTTATTAGTTTATATATTTAATTTTTACTTCCCTTTTCCCATGCTTAACTTATTGGTTTTATAGTTTTAGTATATAATAAAATATACATAATTATGTTTCCATCCCCTTTTAAATAAAGCCTCGCATATATCAATTAATTGACCATTAATGTATCCGTATTTTCAGGATCAAAGAGAGATTTAAGCCAAGGCAAACCAGTATAGGGGAAAGGAATGTTTTCCAAAAAATGAATAAGGAGGATTTACGAGGAGGGACGACGATGTGGTAGAGTGAACTAGACGAGTATATGGGAGATGGACACCGGAAGATCCAGGCGATGGAGGGGTCGGGCTTTATTAAGTCGCATTACCTGATTAAGGAAGGGTGATGGTCCGAAGCCTTTATTTTCTCTTTTTTTTAATTTCAGTTGTTAAGGCCACACCGAATCCTGCTTCTAGAAGGTCTTGGGTTTAGGGTTTAGATCAAGCTGCACGGCTAAATTGTTTAAGGGTAATAATTCTAAAAGTTTTATTCAAGCAAAGACTTAGGGCTAATTAGGTTGGACTCCATCACCACCTTATCGCGACGCGTTCTTCAGGTCGCACTACATGCGCCAAGGGTGCCACTCACCTGCATTTCAGTTTTATTTGCGCGACATGCCCTTTAGTATTCACTATGTGTTCTAAGGGTGCCACTCACTTCTTTTTTTTTCTTTTGCGTGACGTGCCCTTCGTGATGCACCACATGCTCCAAGGGTGCCACTCACCGATCGAACTGACACCTCTATAACCCTCGGAGTCATTACTCCGCCAGTGAACTAGTAGGAGACTAAGGGTTTAAGGAATAAGTCCCCCGCCTATTAAGGCCTCCCTTTAGAATCATCGCGGAGCGATCGTCACAATGGCCTCACTTTATCAGGTGGTCCTCTTCAACTAGGTGTAATCGTTAACCTACAGCTCGAACCACAGCGTGAGTGATAGTAGGCTAAAAGTGGCCGCTGTCCACCCTCTCTCTCAACTCTCGCAATCGTATTCTTTACTCCATATGTGAGTCAAGTCGGGTAAGCTATCACAACTGCACGCTGGGGCCAATCATGTGAGAAATGTCAATATCAAATCATCAATCAAATGAAAACATCATAATAAATATATCAACCGAAAAGCACACCCTAACTCAACTGGAGTCCAAGGTTCTACCGATGCCTCTCGTATCCTCAAGGTCAAAACCCCGCACACTCAAATAAACTGAAATAATAGCACTTGTCTACATCAAGTAATAACACATCATGTCATTCACAATCACATTATACTCATATATAAAAGGTCTAACATCAAAAGGGTCCGGATCACTTTATGAGCGAAAGTGTCCTCAAATAATAAGTGTTCTCGCTATGCCAGAAATGGATGTTACAGCTTTGTCGAAAATGTTTGTTTTCTTCTCGCTAGTGGGGATATACTGAGATTTACTCTCCTTTCCTAGACTTTATATCAATAAAGTAATATTTGATCTCAATGTGTTTTGGACCTTTCATGTAACATGGGTTGTTATGATAATCTTATACAACTCGATTATCACAATATATTATTGTCTATTCTGGAATCTAATCCAATAAATCAAAGATTAACTTCTCAAACCATATCAAGCTTCTATGCATGCTTCACATGCTACCATACTCTTCTTTCCTAAGCAGATGAGTGTGACAAAATTTTGTTTCCTTTTGCCCCAAGATATCATAGCAGGCCCAAGCTGAAACACATCCCCAAGTACTCTTTCTATCTTCCAGACTTCCTTCCCAATCTGAGCTTGTGAATCCATGAAGTTGTATATTGTTGGATGTGGTATATATAAAACAATATGTTATTGTTCCAATAAATATATATTACTACATTCTTTGCATCTATCCAATGCTCATGTCTTGGTTCCACCTAGAACTAGATTAGTGTATTTAATACTAAAGAAAATGTTTTGGTCGAGTATTTACCAAATACATCAATGACCCAATTAGTTATCGTATATAGAGATGGATCTATTGCATTAGAATCAAACTTTCAATTTCTCTCTCTATATCTCATTCATGGGAGTTTCCATGGACTCTTACAATCCATCATTCCAAATTCTTGAAGGATCTTTATTGCATACTCTCCTTCTTGTCCAATGAATACTTCACCACGCTTCTGCCATACCTCTAATCGCAAGTAATAATGAATGAGACCTAGATATTTCATATAAAATTAAGCCACTCATCAGCAGATTGGATAATGGGAGATTCTTCACCTGCTATGAATATATCATCAACATATATTAGTAGGATTACAAGTGCATTGTTCACAACTTTATAGTAAAGGTTTGCATCTACATGAATTTGGGAGAAACCAAGTCCGTTAGATAGTTGTCCATTCTATCATACCAAGCCCCCATGGAGATTGCTTGATTCCATATAGATCTTTCTTCAACTGCAAAACATGAGTGTCTTTGGAATGTACCTCAAACCTTTGAGGTTGTTCAATATATACTTCTTTCATTAGCTCCATTGAGGAAAGTTGTTCTTACATCCATCTCGATGTAATTTCCATCCCATGGAAGCTGCAAGAGATATGATAGCTCTCATGGAAGTATATATAGCCACCTGAGAAAAACGTTTTGCATAATATTATCCTCCTTCCTGGGAGAACCTCGCTAGCTACTTAATCTTGCCTTGTATTTATCCATGGGCTACCGCTACATGTTTGATCTTGTACACCCATTTTAAAGTTACCTTTATCATTGATTTTTATTTAGGTCTTGGTACAATTTCCTAACTCATTCTTCATGACAGATTGATGCTCTTCCATCATAGCTTATTTCCATTGTTCCTTTCTTTGAAATTCTTCTTCAAATGTGGTGGGTCTTCATCTAGAAGTTTTATCATGTATGATGCATAACTTGAGAATATTTTAGGTCTTTTACTCTTTCTAAATGTCTCTTCCAACTTTGAGTCTTTATGTGTCTTATAAGGTAGCTTCAAGCCAGAAAGATGGTATTTTCTTACCTTAGGTATGATATCTAAATCAATGTTTTTACATGGATCCATAGGATGACTGTGTAGTTTATTTTTGTCATTTACATTTTCAGGCTTCAAGGTTCTTCAATCTCTTTCTATATTTTCTTTCAATGATTTCAAGGCCATCCTTTCATTGAACATTAAGTCTCCACTAACCTCAATCTTAGTTGTTATGGAATATATATTATGTAAGCCTTGGATGAATCACTATATCCCATGAATATCCATTTCCTTCCTCAAGGTTCTAGTTTATTCCTCTTGTCCTTTGGAATGTGGGAGTAAACAGACATCCAAATATTCTTAGATTTTCCACATTAGGTTTCTACTTGAGAAAGCTTCTTCTGGTTTCATGTTCTTCAATATATGATGAGGACTCTATGTTCTACACTTATATTGATGTCATTTCTTCTTTCTCCATAAGAGAATGGATGTGACCTTGACTATCTCGCTAGCAATTTTACTTGGCTTCTTCAATAGATATGTTCTTTCTACACCATTTTGTTGAGGGCCGAGGAAGTCATCTCCTCCTAATCCCTTCCAATTTGTAGAATGAAATGAATTCCTTCAGGTGTATTCTCCTCCATTATATGTTCCAATGTCTGACCTCTCGTTTGTCAAGTTTTCTACTTCCGCTTTGAATTCTTGAAACTTGCTTTGAATACTCTATCTTTGTATTCCTCAGAGGGTATAGCCAAGTCTTTCTTGAATAGTCATCTACAAAGATTACGTAGTAAGAAGATCCTCCTAGATATTTTACTAGGACTGGACCACAAACATCTAAGTGTATTATATATAGAATCTCCTTAGATCAATTATTGTTGCTTGGGAATGGTTTCTGATATTATTCCCAAGGGCACATCCTTCTGCGCATTCCCTTCCTGCAGTAGACTGCAGAACTCTAGTATTCCCTTTCAACCATTCTTTGAGAGAGGGTAATGCGGATAATTAATATGAGCATACCCTTCATGCCACGCTCATTAAAGCTGACTTCACATGTACAAGAGGTTCTTTCATTTTGTTCTAGTAGTCTATAGAAATTTCGTTCAGACTTTGATAACCCTAGTATTCTCTATGTCGAGTCTTTATGCCATGATAACACTTCTCCATCCACAAAAGCTATTATGTTTACTTTGTCTTCAGGAAAGATATTGATACAATATTATTTTCTAAACCGTGTACATATAAAACATTAAGTGAACATAATTGCTTGTTTTCATTTTGATGTATGCTTGTCCAAATCCTTCCACGGTAAGTGGTTTTGTCTCCAAGACCTCGTACAAGGTAGAGCTTTGAGAGGTCTTCTTCTCATTTAGATTTGAGATTCGGGCTTGATCTCCACATGTGCCTAGAATCTCCACTATTGATTATCCAGATGTCATATTCAATCATTCCAGTAATTGTTGAGTAGTGTAAAAGATCGACATTTCACACACATGTCTTCGATTGACTGGTAATTGGTCATACCTTGATCCAAAACTTCAACTTCACTATCTCCTCATTTGAGAGACAAAGGTGCAACTACTTAGGGCTCTGGCCACCCTAGAAGCTATGATTCCTTCCAACATTTAGACTGAATCAAGGAGGCATGGGCCCATAACTATTAGAATATGAAGGATTGTGCCCATTTTACCATTAACAATACCCTGTCACCCAACCATAGACCGAAACATCCCTCCCAGCGCCTTGACCTTGACAGAGAAGGATATTGGTAGAAATCAATAGCTAAGCAAGGCTACTGCACCAGAATATAAACCAAGATGATCAGATAGCCCCACCTAGAAAATGGTGCAACACATTCCCTTTTAAAATACCACAAAACCCCAAACCGTGAGCATAGAACGCTTCCTACAATTATAAGAAGTGTGGAATAATGAGAACTAGCTCTGCATTTATAGTGGTTTGGAAGAATTACCGAGGATGACTTCTCCTTATAGGTACTAATCAATTCATATTAAATATATTTCTACAACTCGAACTTCATCTTAGGGTTTCTACTCTCATTTGCTTCCAAAATATTCTATTATAGGGTCATAATAGAGGTTGATACCTCCTAAAGTTACCATAATATCAAAAGGACCCTCGTGGAGTTCAAAAGACCTAATTTCTTCAATTTTCTATGTCAACCGTTTTTGCATTCACCATCATCGGTACCTATACCTGCCTGGTGATCGACAGGTTCCTCACACATGAGGTTTAAAAACTACTACAACCAAAAAATTTACTTTATCGATCATATACAAAAATATAAAAACAAAACGATATGAAATTGGTTACACCGATAAAAAAATATGTGAAGATGCCACTTACCCAAAAATTATTTATTTTATTTTGTATCTCTACAATTATTTCCATGTCCTCAAGTGTTAGGGGTATTTTTCTAATCAAACATAGATATTCTATGTTAGCCTTCTTCAAGGCTCCTCGCTACAGCTTTCATCGGGTCAACAATAAAATATTTTTTCCTCATCGATATCCTTTGTGGGATCCTTCCCATGTTGAGTGTGCCACAATAAATTTATGAATAAAATTAATGATATGAACTTTAACAATTGAGAAATTTAGTTGTTGTATTCATAAGTTGCTTTTGTATTTAACATTTACCCGGTGAGGTACAGCGGGTGCCTTTCCACCTACCACTCCGATAGATGTATGGGTGATTTTCTGACACGACACTGATAGATGTTGACACAATAAATCAATCAACAAAAGTTATGAAATTCACCTATAACATTAGTGTCGAAATATTGGTAGCATTATCGAAAAACAATAACAAAATTTCAAAAATTTAGTTGTTATAGTATTCATAAGTTGTTAACAGATTTAAGATTTTACCTAGTGATAGCTGCGCCTTCCACCGATAGATGTAGTGATTTTCCACGGTCGCCTTGGACATATGTTGACACAAGAAATCAATCAAGAAAAGTTATGAAATTCCCCGCAACATTTTAAAAAATTAAATATTGGAGTAATATCTTTAAAAAATAATGAAATTTGTGAAATTTAGTTGTTGTATTCATATGTTGTTATTGTATTTAACATTTAATTTTATCGAGGCAGACAATAAGTGCCTATCCACAGTCAAATTCTCGGCAGATGTGAAGGTGATTTTCTACCACGGCCAATTCCTCGACAGATGTTTTTCGACAATACCAAATCAATAAAATCTATGAAATTCACATTTGTAACATTAAGAAAAATGAAATATTGCAGTATTATCAAAAACAATTAATGAAATTTATCAAATTTAGTTTTAAATAATGCTAATTTTTTATTGTATTTTAACATTTACATGATGATAGTAAAGTGGGTGCCCTTCAATGGCTTCCTGGTAGATAGATGTTGACACAATAAAATTAATCAACAAGAGTTATGAAAGTAATTGAAAAATTATGGCAAGTAAAAATTTGAAATATTGCATCGATAAATTTTAACAATGATTGATCAAAGGTAGAGTTGAATGGTATGTAAGATATTTAATCCCATAGTTGCACCCCCTCCATATATTCGATTGGATTAAGTTGTAATCGATGAAAAACTCTTCACCTGGAACTATTCGTTTTGTTGCACATACAAATATACTGTTTCCTTTGGTAATGTCCCTTAAATATGCAATTCGGTTTCTAAGTTGTTTCTACCAAATAATAAGTGTATTATTTATAAAGCCCGTAATGTTTCTAGTAGATTTTGGCCTTCCATCAATATACATAGTTGCCCTTTTATTTTGATTGTTATCCAGTAGTTTTATATAATTTGTGGAAACTCAATTCTCAGATACCTCTTTGTGTATAACAATTTAATTGCAAGATCAACTAGTGATTGTGAAATTTGTATAATGGTCCATTTCATACTCCATCAATTCATTTACAATTCCATAGCCAACCTTTGCCATCCATGCAGCCAACCCTAATCCATGTAAGGACCTAGTGAGCAATGGCGATACATCCCTCCCACCGATGAAGAAATCAATGTCCACTTAAAGTAGCTCCTTAGGTGCTCATCATTGTACCGGGGATGTTTATAATGTCAAGAGAACCTTAATGTCACATATGCTCTCGTTGATCATAATTACATGATTCTCCATTGGCAATAAAAAATTGCATGCGGATGCAAAATATTTTCCTTACGTTTTCCAACCTAATTGATCTAGAACCAATAGATCTATTACAACACATCTCACTTTCAACCTCTCTTTAGTATATCTTGACTATCACTTAAGGGAAGATTTACGGGGTACCTATTTGGTGGTGCCTACACCTGTTAAAACAAGAAGATAAGTTATCATGTTTTAATATATGTTTTTGGTACCAACACAATTGCATATAGTTGCATTTAGTTGCATAAAGTTGAATGCTACACTTATCCATCATATAGTTGGATATAGTTGCATAATTTGCAATATTATAGTTGCAATATAGTTGTATTAGTTGCATAAGTTGCATATAATTGCAATGTTTGCATAAGCTGTATTGTTGTACAAGCTGCTGTATTGCAAAGCTGCATAAGTTCAATAAAGCTTACCTAAGTTGCATTGCATGTTGCATAGTTTCATATAATGACAGTTTCATAGTTGCATATTTTCATATAGTTGCATAAGTTTCATGTTGCATAGTTGCGTATAGTTGTATATGAAATTGTTCCAATATAGTTGCATAAGTTGCATATAGTTGCACACTAAGAACATGTGTTTCTCCCTAAGAGGTCACACATTCAAATCCAGTATAGTGTATGTATACCGCATTAATTTTAGTGGTGGTGAAATTTGAACAATCAATGAGAAACACTCTGGTTGTAGGTCTAAAGTATTGTTCAACTATTATGTAAATTCTAAGCATGGTTTCTCTCCAACCATCCTACATGGGAAAGACAAACATTTTCTCCGATACCCCCGTAGAAAGACCCTCCTCCCTTCACCACAACTCTATAACAGTGCAATTTTTTTTGTTTAAAGTGTGTGCCAAGGTAGAAGTAACAGCTACACTTGACTCCTAATGCTTCACTCTAAAACCAACACTGTTCCATGTTCACCAAGCAAGAAGACTCCAGGGCACACCATGGTAACCTGCAAGCATTAAACGGTCATAGACATAAGGCACACAACACAAACATTAACACATACTGGGTTATGCACAGTACGAACACATAGGGAAGGATCCATAGTAGTAGATCTTACTATCAAGACCTGAAAGCAAGCATGCTTAATCTTAGTTCTCATTCTGAGAGAGAGAAGGCCCCATAGCCCTATCGACCACGCAAACTAGTAATCTCCATCCGCATGTTTAAGAGTAAACCCCGCCTTCAAAGGGCTCCGACTCTTGATACTCTATTACTACGATCCTTACACAAAAATCACACCCCTGCATTCTATATATCGCGCTTTGGCCAAGGTAATGAGGTGCCCATAACCCTCCCAACACAAAGCGAATTAATCCCACTAAGCTACACGTTTACCCACCAACCCAAGTTCAACATGAATTCATACAAGAATATAACCCTTCGGGCCATGAAATAGAATTAGACATCAAAATCCAACATTGTGGATGGCGCGCAACCAAAAAATCTAAACATTTAAACATTCTTCAATCCAAAAGAAATTACAAGCGCGCAAGGTGTCCAATATACATAAACTATCTAACAGTAACAAACTCGAGGTATTAATTCCTTTTTATTTCTAGGCGCTCTATTTGATCAATCAATCATTAATTAAACATAACACATATAAATAATCTTCGATATCAATACCATAAGTGATGACCCCATGATCATGTACATCCCTTTACATATTAGTATCAACATAAGATCTTGCAAAACATCGCATTAATAATGACCTTACCTCATACTAGCATCCCATTACATCCCAGTACACTACGTTAATATTTCACTATCATTTCATTCCATTCCATTCCATTATATCAACTTCCTTTGCTTGTAAAGCATTAATTAAACATTAACTGAATTAAATAGCTTGCTATTATTGAATACTAACTACATAAGTAAATGGTTGCTTCCTTTATGGCTGTCCTAAAATAATTCTCAATCTGCCCTCTACTCTAAATTCATCCAACTAGCCACTAATCTGCTTCATTAGTAAAATCTTAAGGTAAAAGTAAAAGTTCGCTCGAAGGGTAACATGCTTAACTATTATAATACTATTGAATATAATACTATTAAGGAAGGACATCCATATTAACAATGTCACTATAAAAACCTTGCAATTAAAATAACATTAAATTTCATTCCCTTCTAGCTAACGCTAACATTACATGGGATTTACGTTTCAATAACAATAACCTCTCCATAATAACCATGCCATAATATTTTAGATCACAACCTTGCAATTACACTTACACAAATAGCTTGTGTTGGTATGGAATCATTGGTAACATAAATCTAATTGGGTTTTAAATAAGCCGACTGCCTTCTACATTAACATATACTATCCTATGTACATATGTAAAAGGGGAGCATCCTTGAAGAAAAAGGTAAAAGAATTTGTATTTCCCTTTTGATAATGACCATTAACTGTCCTCAATATAACCATATAGTAGGATAACAAGGAACATTATTCTAAGCCTAAATTGAAAATATGATTATGAAAGAGATGATGTAACGAACCGCCTCGTTACGACAACCATTCTAGTAACAGGTGCAATTTTTTTATTTTTTTTTTGTTTAAGGTGGGTGCGCACGCGTAGAAGTATCAACACACTTGACTCTACACTGCCCCTTGACAACCAACAATATGCAACCATGATGTTCATCCTACAAAGACTAAAGGAACACGACAAGTAACCACAAACAATATACGACCAAAGGCATAAGGTGCATGACGCAAACATTTAGCGACAAAAGTGAATTGACTACTAAGTACGACTAACCTCCTGCCTGTCCTACCTTGCAAGGTTAGCACCTCCAAGACACATAATCAATTCTCAAGCCCAGGTTCCCATTGATTTTAACCATTTAAGGTCTCAGGGCTGGCGACTGTTCTGAGGAGCATGGAGGTGTCTACATCCCACCCGACACAACAAACCAAGCAACCAACTGACCACAATCAAGTACAAGAAAAATAAGAAGAACAAAATGTGCCCCTTACAGAAGGCACGTGACAAGGACTCTGACAACGAACCGAAATTCAACATTATTTACATGATCAACCACCCTAATATACTAACTGGGGTAATTTAAGGTATGTAATTCCAGGTTATCGCACCACACATGTTATTAATCAATAATTAATAATTACAATATCGTTGTCATGAAACATTAACTGTCTATCATTGTGTCACAATCCGGA
>SNQJ01S0165137.1:0-21127 GCA_010110895.2 Picea sitchensis | reverse complement strand
ACTTGAAATTGCAGCTTGCCTCATAAGAGAATGAGCAAGTGAAGTGTGTCTAAGAAGTGAGGTGCTAGCCTCTTATTTATATCAATCTGGCACGTGTGAAGATTCACCATCTGGCAGGGTCGACCTCTCACTCTGGGTGGTAAACCCACCTTTAATTAATTCTGGCCCTTTCATTATAACTGCTGGGGCTGACTTCTTATTCTGCACTTTGTAATTGTCCGATGACCAATCCGCAAAGGGGGATTTGGTCCTTATTCAATTACCGACTTGATTAATCCTCAATGGGGATTAATCTAATAACAATAATATTAATAATGACATGATTAATCCACAATGGTGATTTAATCCAATAATAAAATAATACTAAGAATGCTCTTCGCAGTTACATTATTTCATTATTAGGCACTGGAACTGCATGTTCTTGGCAGCCCACAGGGAGCAGGCAATCCCATATGGAGACAGATGTTAACACATAACATTGATCATGTAAAGGATGATTTATGGTTTTCAAAGCCTACAATTTAACCATTTCTCCAGGGATTATGTCATACCATCAACTAAAAGCCTCTTCGAACTGTGCAAGATATATTTGAGTTGGCGTTGCAAAATGGCGCTGCGAACTAGTTAAGGAGGATCATTGTAGCTTAGATAGGTTGCAGGCACTCACATTCGGACTTATCAACATCCAAAGTAGCCTTAGGGCCATCAGGTATTCCATGAGATTTTGCATCCTGTTTGAAGGTCAAGAAAGTGGTTTTGGATTTTTTTTCCTTTTGATGCTGCGAACGGGAAGACAGGCGATGCGAACTTCACTGTGAACTCATTTCCTGTAGCACCTTATTTTATAGATTTGATCACAAATCCAAAAAGATGATTTGGGTTTTTCTGAAATGTTTTGAGGAGGATCATGATAATGTCATTGAATTGTTGTCCAAATTTTAGCCTGACCCAGTTTGTAATTCGAGAGATATAATTAAAACACCAATGTGCTACAAATTGGTGCTGCAAACTCTTTTTTTTGCATAGTTGTTGGATATTCGCCTTGTTTGGAGGTTCCCACCTATCAAGGAAGGTTCAAATGGTATCCTAGAATTTCTTTTGACATGACGGACATGTGTTCCATCTCCATATCAATAACGATGCCCTGTTTCAAAAGGAATTTATCATCATAGACAAAATACCAAAAAAATAGGAATTTGTTAGGCTTTTGTTGGAATCTTTTGTAAGAAGACTCCTAAATGGAGGAGGATCCTATGTAACTCCTTGGTTTCTACCTCCTTAGGGTATATAGAGATTAATCACTATAAATGAAAGGGTTTTTTATGAGAAAAAGGTTGGATTCATGAGCCAAGAGAGGAGAGAGCTGGAGGAGCAGTTTTAGTTGCTCATTTGTAAGCCCGAGGGCTTGTTTGTAATGCCATTTTTTTTCCATTAAAGATTCATGAGAGCTATTATCAGATTTTATTCTATGTTTTTCCATTTATTTGTTATTATATTTCTTGAATATATTGCAGGTTTTGAGGACCATAACTGCCATTGATTGATGGATTCATGAACAATAGAGGATTTGTTGTAGCTTTCCTATTAAATCATTGTTCATTGTTTAAGAAAATATTTATCTGTTGTAGAAAGGATATTTATATAATGGATGTTCTTCCTTTTTTCATATTTAGTATGCTTCTACTCGTCATTATATATCCCTTTTTCTGATATACAGTTTGATTTCCTTTCATCTATAGGATGTTATGACTACATGCCCAATGGAATGCCTCTACAGACTTTTTTCTACCGTCTCCCTTTATTTTTCAATCTTGTTGATCCACCTACTCAAACCATTTTAGTCCATTTATATTATGATGGGTATTGGGCTTGCACTTACAACAGTCTAAGTGTGACTCTCAGTTCTAACAAGTAGCATGTCGAAAGCTACAACATTTGGAACCTTTGAAGAAACTGACTCCATCCAAATAGCTATTGGATCTTGAAGAGTATGACATAACTCAATCTAGTTTACAAGACAAGGTTGTTGCTATGTAAATTTTTCTTCATCATTCAAATTTTACTCTACCTGCTTTCCTTGAAACATATCATGAATCGCACATTCAACATATCCTCCAGGGGAAACATAATATCCTAAAATATCTTTAGCTAGTTCTGTAACAAAAATTTCTTGATTCTTTGTTTGATATCCATCCTTTCATTGCATTCTTGAGACTTTGCTTCATAGCTTTCATACACAATATCACTACTGTAGAATTTTGTGTGTGTTGATGTAGAAATATTCTCCAAATCATATTCATATTCATCATAAATCAGTTGACCTTAAATAATATTTGGAATAGGAATTTCATCATATCAATAACTATTAGAAACATCTAAGACAATTCCAAATGCATCTACAACCTTGCTACCATCAACTTCAACATTAGTACAATGCTGAAAAATATTCCTTCTAGATAACAGAACTAGAAAAGGATTCATTTGAGAATGACTCCTCTTCCACTTATTTAACGTTAATTTTTTCTTCATCTACACTACTATAAGAATCAACTACATAATTCTAAATATGTAATGCAAATTATTCGCAACAACGCTAAAAAAGACACTCAGATGAAAAATATATTTTACAATAATTATGAAAAGATGCATGAAACTCTTTCAAGGAAGATATAATAGAGGAATGAAGAGATCAAAACCATTGTCTTTAATCACCTTCTAATGAGCACATGAACATTTTCATCAATACATATTCATGAATAATTCCTAGCTAATGCATAAGTTCATGGAAATAAGGCAAAGGTTATGTAGGATTATCATCCTCGTTTCCTCTCAATATGGGAAGATAGTCTCCCCACTCATCCATAATAGGAACAAGATTTGGAAAGCCATGAACAACAGAAAAATAAAAAGGTGCAAACATCACATCTATAATAGCATCCATTCGAGTGTCAAATGATTTTTGCATTCTAAACTAGTGGATCCATAGATAGATTCTTCAGTCATGGAATCGCCAGGTGAATGACCTATAGTAAAATTTTGTGTCTAGTTCTTGGACACCGTCAAGAAATAGAACTATACTTTTTTGTACACCCAATTAAATATAACTTTGTGACTTCTCTTCCCAACAATGGCACCAAAAGATGTAATCAATAGAGAGTTCTCTTGACTGCAAAAGAGAAATTCCTAGCACATCTTGAAAGATAATTTGATAGTATGGGTGGATTAGGTCAATTGGGTTGGTATTTCAAATTAAAGACAAATTTCAAACTCATACACTACATCCATGGATTGAAGGGAGTTAGGATCAATATTCAAAAACTTTGATTTAAAGGGTGAAAGAGTGGGGCAATGAGAAGCAAAAATATGAATATATTAGTCTCACATGTTTTTCAACTAATACATCCATAAGACAGAATATCCAATAATAATAAATTATTTCTAATTATGAACAAAAACACGGAAATGAAACTTATGAAGTATCGGAAATCACAACAAGGATTTACTGCTCAGGAATGCATAAATCATAGACCCTTAATCAATGCTTCATCAACACTCATTTAAATCAAGTAAGAAGTAAAAATATGTGAGAGAACGAAGTGACAAAAATCTGATATTGAACCCACAAAAATGATTCAAGAATGAAAAATATGTATTGAGACTCTGGCTCTATGTACAAAGATATAACTTTTAAGACTCTATTCCCAAAACCAAAACTCGAACCCCCCTTCCCCAAGGAATATTTTTCCTTGGATCCAATCCCCTATGTCATGTTTTCATATTTTTATTTATAGATACAATCATAACTTCAAAATAGAAATGAGATCCAAAATAAATGGATCGAACCCTATCCTAGAAAAAAAAATAGAAAATATTGATATCATTATCAGATTTTATGATTTGGACCATAAAATATGATATTTAGTTCCAGATCCACCCTTTTAGCTCCATTATTTTACACATAACAAACTCTTGGAAGTTGATAAATATATGGATGAAGGTTTCCAATAAGGTTAAGCCCTTATGGACACGCTGGAAAGTTCAAAAATTGCCAAAATTGTGAAAAACTTCCACTTTTATAATTTCTGGTAGCGCTTCTAATTTTTTATGTATAGAGGGCGCTACGAGAAGTTTTGAAGAAAATTGTAGCAGATTTGCCTCAAGTATTAAAAACTTTGAACCACCTGCTAACTAACTGCCACTTTCTTCTTACAAAATGAAGAGTCTATATGGTGTATTTCATCTCCAAAACCTATGATAATTGCCTCATTTGAAGTAGAAATTAATTCCACATTTTAGATCCAAGTTGTACACAAAATATTGCCAGGATTATAACTTTTAAATGAAGAAACTCTCATTTGAATGGATTTTTGAGCTCACCCTTTGCACTTATGGAGTTGAAAGTTTGAAATTAGAGCCGTTGTTTTAGTTATAGCAAGAATACCACTAATTTCTTTCAGATGGCTCAATTCTCTGCTTGATTGTTGTAAATAGTGGTTTTCAACAATTTCAATGGTTTAATGTAATATGGATCATTTAGTTATGTTGGCAGCCCCACAGTATTTTCACCTCTTAAAGCAACGAATAATAAATTATGTAGTTTCCTCCACTTAATCATATGGACATTGCTACTTGAAAGATGAGTCTTGGGATATAAAAGGTTTTTATTTTTCCTAGTTCTCATTTTCATGCTTCGTTCATGACTGAAAGCATGAACGAAGCATTTAAACTTATGAATTTATTGCAGTTGAATTTAAGGCTTATTTCCCTAGGAGAATAAATGTTCATACAAACCTTTTTAAGAATGATATTTTTCTTTAAGGCCTATCTCATGTCAATAAAATAGTTGTTTTAAAATTGCTCATTGTTATAAGGTATACGCTGGCCCTTTAAATGATACACCAAGAATCAATTGATGTTAGGCTATGAGTTTGTTTCATGTATGATTCTTGGTAAATCCTTTCTATGGTCGTTATGTTGTGATTTGTCAAACACCTATTTTATTAACCGTATAATGAGAAACTCCACCCTTTACACATGATGATACTTAAACGCATCTCGTCATATTTTGTACTCTGCTGATAGTAGAATTTGAAAACGACATGTCCATTATTTCAAGTTAAGTCTCGGTCTTTGTTCTGTACTCACAGTGATCCATTACCTGAAAACTCTTGATTTACATGGCTTGGAGTCCCTTGTGCTCACATTCTGGATGCACTAGGGTGACTGCTAGCTTACTCCTTTGTTTTAGGCTGGGGTTTTTCTCTGTTATTGATCCCCCTTATACTCACAACGAGTTCCGGTCACCTTTGTGACTGTCTGTCCAATCTCGTTTTGCATACTAGAGACATGTTTTTGCGGGAGCGTTTCTGAGCAAACTGTTACGAATTAGATCAAACGCTTGAAAAACCATAACTAAAATGAGCTCTTTTACCTTCATAGCAGGCATTTTCTCCAGAACCTGGATCATTACAGATATATGTCTCGATTTTTGGAGGTAAATTTCTCAGTTTTTTTTTGTTCCGATTGAGGAAAACATTTTTTTTTTATTTCTTTTTATTTTGATACAACAATTCCTGTAGAAACCCCTGTGGTGTACAAACCCTTTATAGAGAATCCTCTCGGGATCTCAAATGTCAGGCCTGATCTTTTGTATGAAAACTCTCATGCAAGGGCATTGCTCGAATCCCTTTATCAAGATCATCCAAAAACCCACAGACAACAGTGGTATCATTTTGATGCACGACCATGGGTATCCTCATACAGCTGTTCCAAATCCATGGTGTGAGGTTTGTTTGTTTTGGATTGAAAAATATTACATAGGTATAACTTCCCTTCAACTGTAGATTAAAAGCCTACCACTTCGATCGACTCATTAATGAGTGAAAATCACAGACTAAAGTTCAATGCTCAAAGGCAAAGGAAGCGCTTGAAAAGAACTTGAAACGTAATAATAAAGAATGTTGAGTGTGTCACAGTAGTAGTTAACTATGAGGTCTTGTGAGTCAAATTTAGCATGCAGTTAAGAGGTAAAGATTTGTTTGTTTATCTTAGTTGTATTTTTTATTTTTTTTATTTGGTTTTTCTATTATTATATGGATTAATTTAGATTTTTCTTGGTAACAATAAGATCAGCAGATTCTGTAGCCAGTCTGTTCTCATTCGCAATATTAGAAAATGTTGGTTAAAAGAATATCTAAATTTATTTATTTTCATTTTTCCTTCTAGGATATCGTGTAGCTGGTGGTGATTTGATGATATGGACCATTTCTGAATTTATTAGCCAGTTCTTTGGCTCATCTTTTATAAACAGAAACAAGCTTTTTATAGTTTTGAGAGATACAGTGTGATATGGAGTGGTTATATTACCTTCTATTTTGTAATTAGTAAATCATTTTGAGATTTAATCTTATCTCACAAGATAAGATGTTTAGCCTGATTGAACTCTTTAAATACTATAGATTTTTCTAATGAAGGCATCCTTGCCTGGGGAAAAAGATGGATGTTTGATTTACAAAATTTAATGGAACAACAATACACATTTCATCTTTAGCTTCTTGTGGATCGTGTCTTCATTTAAGTTTTGTTTATCATGATATGATAATAAGTTTTGATAGCTTCAGTCTTCATCATTTATTATGTTATTGGGATAATTCCTTTATAAATGTTGTCCATAACTAATGCTTCAGATATTAATCCTGTGATCACCTGTTCGGTTTTAATTACAAGATTTCTCCTTTAATTTTCATTGAAAGATTAAATGCAAGCATGTTTTCTAACAAATTTCTCTTAATGCAATTACTTGCAATCATGAGATCACAATGACTATTGGTATCATTCTTTATGTTATTTAAATTTAGCTGCCAACATAATTGTTCTGAATTTATTCAGAATAGACTTAAGGTTCCTTGCAAGTTTTTCTCCTGGACAAGGTGGTTAAATGTTTTATGATCGCACAGATGTTTGGATGCATATCATCAGCTCGCTAACATGTTAGTTCAATTTCATTTTTCTACTATTTGTTTGTCACTGAAATTCGAACGTAAAGTTTGTCTTTTGACTAGCTATATGTTTCTATTTCATAACATTTTCTTCCATTAGTTTAATATTTATAAAAGAAAAATTAAAAAATATTTTTATGTGCTTTCTTTATCTGCTTCTTCAGAGTAGTCATTTTTACATTAAGTTTAGTAAGTTTATATTAAAACTTGCAGCCTGTGAATAATGTATATAAATGAGAGTTATCTATCTTTGATTAAATACGCCTATTAAAGTCACACCAGAGCATATGTATATATATAGATATATATTATATATGTATATATAATATTTAGTAATTAGTTATTTATTTATTTTATTTTATTTTTGTTTCTTTTAGGATTCTTAGATTGGCCAACAGAGCCATTAAACCCATCAGGATGAGTTATACCAAATGGGTTGGTTTATTTAGACAACCCCGGACCAGACTCATTCTTCCAATTGACGGACAGTCATTTTCGCCCGTCAACAAGTTCTTTGAGACTTAAAATGTTTTCATTAATATGTACTTTAGAAGATAATTATGGATTTAAGGGGTTATACTTGAATTGTATATGAATTTGAAAATCCATATTCCCTACAATGATACTTCCTGATATGAAAACATTCAAACATACACAATGACACTGTCAAAGTATTGTATATGCCCTCTAATTCTTTGGTGTTCAATCTGTTCTCCTTATACTTCAAATGATCCCTGAATCATTGTAGTGCCATTTCTATCTCGGGTTGTCACCATAATTATAGTGTTTGAATATTAGCTCTCAGATCTAGGGGATTAGCTAACTACTCATGTTGGCCGACATCATTCAGAGCAATGAGATTGTCTTCAACCATATTCAAGCATTTTCTCATAAAAAATATCCTGACTAGGGATTCTCATATTCCAATCAACATGTAAGAGATCCTTAAGAAGTATGATTTGCGGATATTTCAATCCCTTATTTTTTATTTTCTCTCTTACATTAGATAGGAAAGAAATTGTTGTGTATTTTACTTGGAAACAAATATAAACCTATTAAAATTATGTAATAATATTTGTCCCATGTCCTCAATAGTTATCACTTTGTTGACATATTCATACAACACTGAATCTCTGCAAACAACAACAACTAACTCTATGTTCAACTCATAGTATACAAGAATTTATTGCGGCCTCCATTGGCAAGATTTTCTTAACACTTGATGGTTGACTTCAAATTTGAAGGATCGATGATGATTTATAGTTTGGATTTGGAATAAGGAATTGGTTTGGAAATGGAGGTTGAGTGAAAAAACTCAATATTTATATTTTCCAACAATTTTTAAATAAATATATAAAAGTTATTATTTATAATAAATAATAAATTCTTTAAAGGTTTAACTTTTGCAAACTTGATGAGAACCCATGGAATTTTTCAAATGAAAAGAAAGAGAGCATATGCCAAAGACAAACATACACTGTAGATTGACTAGAATGGAAGTTTGAGGGAATGAGAGACTTACAAAAAATGACACAAGGACTTATGGCTCTTGGCGAAATTTGCATGAAGGATGACAAGCTAGTGAAGTTTGTGTAATTTCGGCAAAAGATTTAAAAACTTTGATAGGGTAGATTTAGATACTAACACCCACTATGCACAATTTTAAAATAATGATATCCAATGGGTGAACCATGAATTATGAAATGCACTATTAAGTGTGAGAATGTGAAAATTCTAATGGGTGACCATCTTCTTGAATCTAACATTTTTTTTCCATATAAATGGGAGGCTGTGATGTATTTTTAGGCATAGAATGGTTGCATACACTGGACATAGTAATTATATACGATATTTAATAACACTCTCCAACGTCTCCAAGTATTCTCTCCTAAAATCATTAGCTCTCATCATATCCGAAAGCTCCTTGAAAAAGGTCACTCTAGGATTATTGCAAAATTCAATTTCACGCAATTTATGGAGCATTCCTCACATGCATTTCACCTTGATCTTTAGTTGGTTTTGGAAAAACATCCCCAAGTATTTGAACCATCCCAATGCCTACCACTGTCATGTGGTGAGAATCATACTAACACTCCACTGGTTCTAGGAAGTCAACTACCAAGTGTGTATCCTTGTAGACATCCTTATGCAAAGAAAATGAAATTGAAAAGACTGACCATTAAATGTTGGAGGCTAGAGTGATATTACCTAGTAATAACCTCTACTCCTCCCTAGTCATGATGGATTTGAAGAAACAAGGAAACTATCACATGTATCTCAAACTTAGTGCTCTCAACAATTCAATGATCAAAGATAAATTTTCAATTCCAACCATTGATGACCTCCTAGACAAGCTTCACATTTCATAATTCTTCACTAAAATTAGTCTTTATTCTAATTATCATCGCATCATAATAAAGTGAGTAGATATTCCTAAGAATACATTCCACATATTTGAAGGACATTATTTGTTCTCGGTGATGCATCTTTGTATTTATAATGCACCATCCTCTTTTTAGTGCCTCATGAACAAGATCTTTTGAATTTTTCTATGAAACTTTGTTCTTGTATTAATTGTTTTGAACAGAAAAGTGGGAATTTATATAATAAAAAAATACACTGAACCTAACGACAAAGTACAATCTTTAGAATCAACATTTTTCTAGCTATAATATGGTAGAAAAGAACCAAAATTTCCATGTTGTATTTTTTAAACCAATCCCAAGACTTCCATGGATTCAAGTTTACTACTCCTTGATAGAAAGAATATATCCTTAGAAATTGACTACATAAGAAAATGAAAAATAAAAACATAATTAATATATGTGCCANCAAAATTTCCATGTTGTATTTTTTAAACCAATCCCAAGACTTCCATGGATTCAAGTTTACTACTCCTTGATAGAAAGAATATATCCTTAGAAATTGACTACATAAGAAAATGAAAAATAAAAACATAATTAATATATGTGCCAAGCTATCCCATCACTATATATGATGTTATCCAATGTTCACCAAGAGCCCCCAAATATTCCTAATTCTACTTCTTTCTCTCTATTATTTTTGTTTAATTTCCTTCAACTAGTTAAAGGGGGAGGGATGTGGATTATTCTTTAAATTTTATACAAAGGAGGGAGATCTAGGATCTTCTCCCTCTAGTCGATCATCAATATCCTCAACCACTGAAGGAATTTCATGGGGAGTAATTGAATCCTCATTTGGAGGCCCATTCATATTTTTTGGAACTAGATCCTTCCCATGCGAAGAATCATTGCCCCCATGCAAGGCCTCATTTCCTTTAGTTGATCTTTCTCATTTCTTTCAATATTTTATTGGTTTCTTATATTTTTTTTCTGGATTGATCTTATAAGGATATTCCTCCACATTTCCTTGTCTTTCCACATCATGAGATTCCAAATATTCAAATATATTATTGGATTTAATAGATGGGTGAGATTGATACCTATGATCAGGATGAGCCCCACTAAGGTACTACTTCTTATGATTTCTTGAAACTTGTTTGAATCCTTGGAAAACGTTATTCTACAATTGTTGAGTTTCTTGAGCTTTGGGGCAAATTTTGGCGAAGTTCCAATATTCATCTAAAAATTTACATTTGAAACGAACCTGCTCATAATCAAGTGCCTGAAGATGACCCCAACAATCAATATTGAGTTGAATCACCTTTTGCATCCCCTTTGAACAATCCATGTCCAGATGTATTATGGCGCATGTGTAAATGTTGTCCATAGGCTCAGAATGGGTTATAAAATGACCTAGTTTATTTCCAATAGCTTTGAAGTTGACTTCACCCCAGATAATAAGAGAGAGGCACAAAATTCTAATACAAACAGAAGAAGAATAGATATACATTTCTAGGTTCAAGTCAAGGGTCCAAGTGGGAAGAAACAATCCCCTAGATCCCATGAAGTAAGGGACAAATCTAAATATAATGTCTCGATCTTCAATGGTTTTAAAAAGAAAAACAAAAAAAAACTTTCCAACAATAAAAAGAAAAGGGGTATCAAGTGCTAAGGCCAATTCTTGGAAATCCATTCCACAACTAACCAAGGACTG
Source organism: Picea sitchensis (assembly GCA_010110895.2). Taxonomy (NCBI): domain Eukaryota; kingdom Viridiplantae; phylum Streptophyta; class Pinopsida; order Pinales; family Pinaceae; genus Picea; species Picea sitchensis. The sequence continues at coordinate 10,052 of SNQJ01S0165137.1, read as the reverse complement.
GGCCAAAGGCCTAAAAACATATTGATTAGACCACTCTCTAATAGACTGATAGAGTTCTCACTTGCCATAGAGTGCCCCAAGTCTACATTGGGTATAAATTTGGTCCTTTTGGAAAATCTTCCTTTTCCAACAAAAGGGGAAGGCCCACCCATGTTGCTTCAAAAAACCGAACAACCCATAAAAAATGTGAAATCGGTTGCTGCCATCAACAAAGCCATTGTTGACACCCTTTGTGGTTGTCTTCTTTAAATATATATTGATCTATAATAAAAATTCTAAGGCAGGCGTGGAACATTTGATCAAGCCTTACAACTACTGTGGAATAACCAATTTATCATCAGTGACTATTCCAAATGTGCTTTTGGTCCTTATGAAGTGGAATAAATGAGTTTAGGGATAATTTTAAGGATGGAAATTTATATTAAAATGTAGAAACATGGGCTAATCTTACTAGTCCTTAAAATGCAAATTGTAAAATGTTTGGCGATAGTTTTTTTTAAATATTCAAATTTCTAAGGATTTTATATAGTTTCTATAAAATTTTGGCGATTTTTAAGGTAGAATAATTTTATTCTATGGAATTTTGGGTGAATCATTTTTAGAAAAAATGGAAATTGGGGAATCTTTTTTTGGGAAAAAACATGGAAAATTAGCCCATTGGCGAAATTTAGCACATAAAATCATCTATGAATGGGTTACATTGTAAGTATGAAGGGGTGTGAGGTGACCCTATGAAAATTGGGGCCATGAAATATCAACCATGCCCAAAGACACTAAAAACATTTAATGGATTCTTTGGCCTTATTAGATACTAGAAAAAAATTGTGTATAGCTATGATAGAATTGTAGTGCCATTAACATCCTTCCTAATTCTTTTTTATCTTGTCCAAAATTATGAAATAAAGCATTCCTTACATTCCTTAAAACATGTTATATGTAATTTACTCCATTCTTAGTAGTGGTTGCCTTCACTAAGACATTCATCCTAGAATTTGATTCCTTTGACAAAGGTATCGGGGTAGTGTTGATTCAAGAATGGTTCACATTGGCATTCACTTGTGAACAAATATGTGATAAAAACTTGGGCATCTCTACATATGAAAAATAAATGATAGCCATCCTTCATGCTATTGATACATGGAAATATTACTTGGTTGGGCTTCATTTTAATATCAAAATCGACCATCATTGTTTTATGTACTTCTTGGAACAATGTTTTCCTTCACTATGATCAGATAAAGTGGATTTCCAATTTGTTAAACTATCATTATAAGATCATCCACATGAAGGGAAATGAGAATGTAATGGTAAATTATGTATCTCAAAAGAATGAGGAAGGATCCCTATTGGCCTTACCCTTACTCATTCCATATTGGATATAAAATGTACACTAGGAATGGTTTTCTAATGCCAAGGTTGTTCAACTTATCCAACATTTGCAAGAAGATCCAAACCCACTTACAAGCTACATATGGAAAAATGGCACATTACATTATAAATGGTGCATCTTTTTGTTGCAAAATTATGTTTTAAAATCAATTGTGTTAAATGAATTGCTTCACCTCTCGCAATGGGTCATTTAAGATTTTAGATAACATATGAAGAGATTAAGAATTCATTATTTGGGATGGAATGAACAATGAAACTTGTAACTTTGTTGTTGAATGTGACATGTGTTAAAGGAACAACAATCAAGCAATGAAACTTCTTAGGGAATTACCACCCCTATTTATTTTTGTAATAATTTGGACTAATATTTCCATGGATTTTGTATTTGGGCTATCTAAATGTTCATGGGTCTGAATAGCCTATCAAGCAGGTAAGGGAGAACTCCTGATGGTAGTTCTCATTACACCTACCCTTATTTGGCGTAGCATTTCCGACAAGTATGTGGGCCTCGTTGTCGCTCCTAATTCAAAGAGGAAATAAAACTAATCTAATCCTAACTACTTCTAACCTTTCCCTGGAGAAAAGCTAATTGAGTGAGTACCGTGAGAGATAATATCATCAAAACCAGAAATAATTCATGTATGCTAATGATAAGTGATAACAACAATGCTACAGATACATAAGTGATTAGTTGTTCAATGCATTTATAACATTATTTCTATACTCATAAGGAAACATATGACAACATGGGTAGATAGAATAGAGTGAAAAAATAGTTCATATAGTAGAATTCTATGCTACTCAGGCATAAGATAACTGCAAAGCCACAAATTTCTAAAATTATTCTTTCTCTTTATTCATTCAGAAGTAAGAATAATGTCTATCATTCCTTTTCCTTCTATTTTCTTATCTCACTTTTTGAATTTTTCTTGAATTTTTAGAAATGAACATGTGAGCATTACAAAGAGAAATTGAAAAGACTTATGAGTGATTATTTTAATCCTAAGGAAGTTTATAAATGATATTCATTAAAAAATATTATCTACTTGTCTCGTAGGTGTTGTCTTTTATTCCTCGATTCATTTTGGGCGTTTATGGAGTTAGATTATTGATTAAAATCATCCTTCCTTCTTTTCCTCTATCTCTAATTTCAAATTTTCCCTTTCTAGTTTGAATTTGACTCCTTTAGCTTGATATCTAACTATTGGAACATGCATATCCCATTTTATTATTAAATTTGGGCCTTCTATATTTTCTACATATTCAAAGTATTTTCACTCTCAATCTACTAATATTTACAATGTAATATTTTTCTTCTCTCTTATAGATTTCCAACGAGCTACATCAGGCCTGATTTTGTTGCTTGTAGCCCTGGTTATGGCTGCTTGAAGTCTGCATATTCATTTCCCTCCCCCCCAAAAAAAAATTGTGGTTTTCTATTCTCTATGATTTATGAGGTATTATGTTACATTTATATCCTAAAGACCTCCATCACTACATTCATTTGATTAATACCTTTCCAACTAGGTATCATGGGCTTAATTTTGACACATGTAGCTCAAGTTATGCCCATTTGAAAAATATTGCTTAACATCCCTTGATCTACTTGTGGATGAATCAAATACATTGATCCTTAGCCTAGAGAGTATTCTTTGTGTGCATATTATTTTCTTACTAGTTTCATCTATTTGAGTTTAGGAATTGATAGAAAGGAATGGTGTGCCCTATGTTTTGTAATCTCTTGTAGGGGTTCATCCTTTGACTATTACCTTTCAAAAATATAATGCAAACTCCATGTAATTTTAGAGGTTGGTTCCTCATCCTGTACTGTAGTTGTTAGACTTCAATGAACAATTGTGAAATCATGTGAGAATGAGATATTCCTGAGAATTTTTGTTGAATATGGTTATAAAGTTTTTAAATGTTGAGTTCATGCCCAAGAGAGCCAAGATAAACGTTGGTGAGATGAGCCCAAAAGACTTGAAAATTGTAGGTCTTGGAACGCGTCTTTAAATATGATAAAAACCCATAATTTAATTTGGAATATTGAAAGCTATTGATTCGATGGAAGGAAGAGATCTTGACTATTGGTTGAGGGGGAAGCCTTGATCCTTGTTTTTTAGTCGGAACAATTCACATTGGTTCATCTGACATAGAAATTGACTCCTCTCCCTTCATCGGATGAGGGTTGTTGGCATGATCAAGGAAAAGGTGGTATGGAGTCTGATGATGATAGAATGTGATTCATCGACAATCGTTGATTTGGTTAGGTGGAAAGATCTGATATGTCCGTCAGGGGGGAGGTTGTCAGAGTGACCAAGTTTGAGGTTGTAAGCGACTCCAATGGCATGACTTCAAATCAACGAGAGTTGTTAATCGATTGGAGGACTCGGAAGTGGAGAAGTGTGACCGCTAATGTCACTACCATAGATGAGTCCATCATAGTGTTTGATGGAAAGGATTCACATGGAGTCCAATGGGAAGGTTCCAAGTCAATAGGAACTATTTATTTGGTCAAGCGCAAGATCATGACCATTGGTGAGGGGGGAGGTCGTCAGAGCATCCAAGTGTTAGGGATAAATAGGGTCTGACGACAAAGAAGAACCATATCCATCGACAATCATTGGTTTGACAAGTGAATAGAGATGGTTCATTATAGTGCTCGAGATTAGGGTTAAAAGAGGTTTCGACGATGAAGATGATAGATGTGAACACATGGTTGGATAAGCCCTCGTGTCTCATGATGGTGTGTATATCCACATCAGTCCACTCATCAAGTTGAGGATGAATCTATGTGTCATGTGGGTTATGTGCCACGTGTGAGGGTGATTTGGAGTTTTTGAGACAACAATTAGTGTTGAGTCTTGGGTTCCATGTGTCACGGTAGATGGTAGGTCATGACAGTGCCACATGTCTGAGGTGAAAGCTAGGGAGGTGGGTGTTAACTTCTAGCTAACTCAAGGCACCGATGAGATCGGGGTCATTTATCTTCAACTTTCGAGAGCCATTGGATCAGTTACCACATAATCTGTCATAATGAATATGCCAAAGGAGCACTTGGATGATAGATTTGGGTAACTAGGGTTTTAACCACCTTCTTCACCAACCCCCTTCTACTCTTCTAGCCGACTCTCCTCCATTCTAGAGAGTGCTAGAAATTTTCAACACTTCAATGTAGTCCATTGACTTTGATGGGTGACCCTTTATGATATTCCATGGAATGAATGAATGAACCTTTGTAAACACAGTGTTTCCCCAAGTGGGCCATCGTACGAGTCCACATGATTGCTAAGAAAAAACTCGGTTGGTATATTTGTTTAATTATAACATGGGCATGTCCAATCAATAACTCAGTTGGTATATTTGTTTAATTATAACATGGGCATGTCCCCATTCAACATGCTTCAAACATAAATACCGCTCAATTGTGGAATTCCATCGGCCCCAACAGTATACAGGAATGCAATGAGATTTTACTTTGCTACTACATAATTCATGAGGAACATGAGGATGCAGGTGGTTTTCTTACTCGAATGGTATACAAACATTTGCAGATAACAAAGAAGGGCGGCTCCAATTACATGTGAAATCGAGTCCATGTTGATTTTTTCAATAAAATCCTATTGATTACTGTCACGGTCCATACCTCTATGTAAACGGTTAACTCAATTAATGTGAAACTGTCTCTATGGAATAAAATTCAATTTCTTGGACTGTAGAATGGTATGTAGAAGCGGCCAACCAATGCCCCATCGATTCAATCTGCCATGTGAATAGGTTGAGTAGGAGAGTGGCTATTTCAATCAATTTCTTGAAGATAAAGGAATGATGGCTCCATAGAATTGCCATGCTAGCTCAGCTCCAAAGGAGGATGAAAAATAAATTGTGTATATGACACAAAATTAATACTACGGTTCCTTTCAATGAGAAATGTGTATAACAATTGTACCCACATCTCCATTAAAATAATAAATTTATGTCCAATGTGGTATTGTTCCATCCATGAAGGCCACTCGCTACTTTCTTTAACATATTATGTGAGTGGATCCTCATTACAAACAAGTGTTGCATGGCAGCGGAGTCCCTGCCAGGTTGGGATGGGAGTAATTGTGAGGTAGTAGAGACACATGGGTAGAAAGTTGAAGTAGATGTGGTTTGCATGCAGAACATAGTAAAGTAAATATATAGTTTTATACATATGAAATATGTATTTTTATACATACGAAATATGTACTTGTATAAAGTATATATTTAGATTTATACATACGAAATTTGTACTTTTATAAAGTATGGGGATGAGATTTTATAGAGCATGCACAGAGCCCTCATTGCATACTTAGCCAGTTTTTGGATCACGGGTTCTCGGGGTGGCGGGTTCAAAGTTGGGCCTCTTATGTTTCGTGGCCTACAAATAGGACCAACAGTTCCGCGATATAAAAAATGACAGGTGGAGTGGCGGACTATAGAAATTTATCAGAAATTAATAATGTCAGTTATACAATAGAATAGTAATAAGGTCTATTACATAGGTTCGTGGAGAAAAACACCAAAAAATTAGCATTGTCGAACTATTTTGCTTTAAAACTAAGGCTTTTCTTGGACAAAAAAGATATAGCATTGCAGAATTGGTTTTCTTTGCACACATTTTACAGAGCATGGATGGAGTAGTCATTCCATACTTAGCTAGTTTTTGGATCGCGGGTTCTTGGGCTGTCGGTTTCAAAAATGGGCCTCTATTGTTACGTTCCCTATACAAATTGACAAGCGGGCCTGCAAACTATACAAACTTGTTATAAAATAAATAATGTCTGTTACATATCTCTGGAAATTACATTAACATTTAAAACATCAACGTCATTGAAGACCAAAAAATTAGCATACAATAGGAATTTTGCACCCAACAATTCTGTCATATACATGAGACAGTAATTTATAGAAGATTATAACATTGTACAGATATTTATACTAATTTGTATAATACTATAAAAATTCATACATTTTGTACTAAACAATTACGCAGTTGCGGGTTGGCGGAGTTTCGGGTTCACACTTTTCATGTCCAGTGTGTTACGTGATATACATTTTGCACGAAAGACTTCCGTCATATACATTTTGCAGCAAAAATTCTGTGATATACATGACAGAGAGAAATTTATAGAATATTATAACATTGTATGGAGATTTAATGTAATTTATATAATGTTATATCATGTCTTAGTTAATGAATAGTATAAGCAAATTTTTAAATTTTATTCAATATTTTCTTTTTATAAGTAAGATTGTATAAAATTTTATCAAAATGAAGGAGTATAGAGAACTTCCATGGTTTCAAGCTGTAAATACTGAGTTTCCCTGAGGGAAAACTAGCTTAGCTAGGAAAACCGCTTCATAACTTAAGTGTAGATTGTCATTGATACAAAAAGAGTTTAAAATTCTGGCCCGTAAGGGTGGGCGCTAGAACTGTGGAAAGTGGAGATATCCTAATTATAATAACCATGGATAAATGCATGAAAGTTCGGCATGCACATGACAAAACAACAGAGAAAAACAACAGATATCAATGGTATGGGTTGTAGTGCGGTGACATAGCCATGCAAAAGGCACGAAATGTCATGTCCCCGGGAGGAGGTGGCTCCTCCTAGACTGGTCTATGGTCCAATTGCATAGCGTTCTTCGTCTCTGATGGTAGCAGCTCTTCCTTTTGGACATCCTTCATGCATGATGCAAGCCTCTGGTCCTCACAGTCTGCGTCTGCATGGCCCAAATTTTCCAGTGGCAACACTGGTGCCAAGGTTGCTACTGCTTGGGTTGTTGTTGAGTGGGCTTCCTCTGGTGCGAGGAGATGAGTGCCTTGTAATGCAGAGAGTAACTGCAGGAGTCGAGAGGGTTTGTCATCTAAGCTCTGTAGGCGGAACCAGAGGTCGTCTATGTCCCGACGTAGGTCGAATACCAGGCTCTGCACCAATGCAAGGCCTTTTTTCCACTCGCATTATAGGTCAGCGTTGGAACCCGCTTGAGATTGGGGTTGCCGTAATGAATTTTGACTGGCTTCTAGACCATCGATCTGAAATTGGGTGTCGTGACGCTGGTCCTGAGGCGACTGGGTGGCCGGAGAGTTGGGAGGGGCCAAAGGGCCTGGGTGTGAAACAGATGCAAAATTGGCTAAAGATCTTGGGTTGTTGTTTAGTGAGGCCCCTGAGTAGTCCAACTCCTCAATTCTATTGGCAAGGGACGTAGGAAGGGGCAGGAGAGATGCGAGAATTTGATTCGACTATTCCAAGGAGGAGGACAAGGTGGCCGAAGAGGAGGAGGATAACAGGGAGGGAGCAGGCGGGGGATGCAGGACCAAGAAAGGTCAGTTTGGCTAGCAGGATGGTCAGCCTTTGGACTTCCTTCATAGTCGGGGCATCTCCAGGACAGTGGGAGAGTGAAAATGCGGCAGGAATAGAGAAGGGAAGGACAAATGCAGAGAAAGGAAAGGCTAGGCAAGAAGCCGAGCTCTGAGAAGAAAAAGCAGGAAAGAATGAGCCATCTGGACCCACTAGAGAAATTGAAATAGGTCAAGCAACGGGTGTGGTTCCATAAATGGCAGCACGCGCAAAGTAAAGGCACATCAAGGGTGTTGGTCCTTTGAAAGGATGCAAAGGAAGATTAGGGTTCATTGAGAGTAATGGTTCCATGCCTCGAGCGAGTTGAACTTGAACTGATTAGGCAGTTGGGAGTGAGTGGAACGTGGTCGTCAAATCGTCGGCACCACGGAGTATCGCTCTTGGCTACTCCGCTTAACTCGTGTGCTTTACTAGCAACCCATCAGCGGGAAAGAGAATAAATATGAAGGAGTGCAAACACGTGGGCAAGGCTATTCTTTATATATGCTTCACATATGACCACGGAAAAAATACAAAGAAATAGTAGTAACGCGCTAGTGCGCTGAAATTCGGGCTTTTTTGTTCTGTGCGCTACAAATTGTACCCAGAGTTACGCGACATGCAATTTGACAATTGGAGTTGTGGACTATTTGATATTTAAGGGCATACATATGTTACAAATAAGAGCTACTAGATACCAAATATGTAATTTATTTAAGTAGATATATAGACCATTGTGGATCTCGGGCTAACAGGCTGAAAATTGTGCTCCCATAGGTTCGTGGACAAAAGCATAAAAAGACTACCAATACCAAATTAGTTTTATTTAAAACAAAGGCATGGGAGATTCATTCCTATTTTTTGGGGTGGTGGGTTGAAAATTGGGCTATTTTTGTTCTGTCGCCTACAAATAGCACTGAGAGTTCCACGGAATACAAATTGAGAAGCGGGTTTGCAGACTATTTGAATTTTTGGATCGCGGGTTCTCGGGATGTCGGGCTGAAAATTGGTTGTATGTTGTTTCGTGGCCTAGAAATAGCACTGAGAGTTCTGTGATATACAAATTTTCGAGAGGTCTTGTGGACTATTTGAAATTTTGGATCGCAGGTTCTCGGGCTAGGGGGCTGAAAATTGCCCTTTTGTTGTTTTGTGGCCTACAAAAATCAAATATGTAATTTGATGAAGTAGATATATAGAGCATGAACGGTTCTTCATTCCAGGTTTTTGGGATTGTAGGCTTAAAATTGGGCTTCTATGTTCTGTGGCCTACAAATACCACCGAGAGTTCGGCGATATACAAATTGACATGCTACTTTGAGGAGTAGAATTTTTGAATGGCGGGTTCTCGATCTGGCGGGCTGAAAATTGGGCTTTTGTTTTTCTGTGGCCTACAAATAGTCCATAGAGTTCCGTGATATACAAATTGACAAACGGACTTGTGGACTATTTGAAATTAAAGGCGCTCGTGTCAAACAAGTTTAACAGTCCTGAATTAGTTTTCCTTTTTACATATGCTGCTGGATTAAAAAACAAAAATTAGTACTGACATTTGTTACATAGGCTGGTGGAGAAAAGTATGAAACAAATATGATTCCCGAATTAGTTTTCTTTAAAAAAGAGGCTTCTCGACTTAGGAATTTTTTGGATCACAGGTTCTCGGTCTGGGGACCTGAAAAACACGCTTTTGTTCTTCCGTGTCCTACAAGTAGCAACAACAGTTCCGCGATATACAAATTGAGAATCAGACTTGCGGAATATTTGAATTTTAAAGAGCTCATGTCCCAAAAATTCAGCATTTACAAATTAGTTTTTTTTACATAGGTTTTACATACGCTGGTGGAAAAGACAGCAAAAAGTATAGTACCAGTTTCTGTTACATAGGGAAGTGGGAAGAAGAGTGAAATAAATAGAATTCCAGAATTAGTTTTCTTTAAAACAGGGGCTCCTCGACACAAGAAATTGAAATTTATGAAATTATAGGTTCCTGCAGACCATAAACTATACATAGAAAATACGTAATTTTTTAAAGTAGCCATTTACTTTTATAGATATGAAATATGTATTGTCATAAAGTATGGGGATGAGATTTTGTAGAACAACGACGGAGCCCTCATTCCATGTCCTACAAAGAGCAGGCAGAGATATGCGGTGTACAAATTGAGAAGCGAGCTTGCGGACTATTTTAATTTTAAGGGCCTTTGTGACAAACATTGTGCAGGACATTTTGCAAAGATGCAAGAAATGACAGTCTATTTACGTTGGAGTAGAAATAAAGTAGTGAACACAATTTTACGA
>SNQJ01S0165135.1:6011-21127 GCA_010110895.2 Picea sitchensis | reverse complement strand
TATTGAATTTTATTTTTTTTAAATTTAATTAAATTAATTATTATTAAATTATTGTGTTATAGTGTTTTAAAAAACAATTATATTTTAAAAACAATTAAAATAATAATTATTAATTTTATTAATAAAATATAATTAAAATAATTATTATTAAATTTTATTAAATTATTATGTTATGAAGAAAATAATAATTATCAATTTTTTGTCTCCGAGGTGTAGGACAGTTGGTGAATGAGTGTGTTGTTAAGTCACTTCGTGATGTTAAAGTTATGGTTCCAAATGTAGGGACACAAAATCCAGCCATGTTAAGGGTTGGTGTGGCTTAGGCCATTTTGATGGCCTAATTTTTATTATCAAACTATTTTATGTGGGTTTGGGAAGTGGGAACTTGATATCTTAGTGATGATTAAGAATTGGTGTTATTTAAATGTTTTATGTTCTAATATTTTTTTTTAGAATTTGTTGATAAAAATTTAGATGAAATTATAATTTTTGTTGTTTAAATTATATTTTTGAATGTATAAATGAGTTTAGTTTGTTGAAATATTTGTTGAGTACTTGGATTATACATTGTTAACCACTTATATATGTAAATCCAACAATTTCTTATCAAATTTTAGACAAAATTAAACAAATAATATCCTAAAAAAAATCAAAACCTAAAACATTTAAACTACCACTTAAAAACTTATGGTAAACTAAAACTACTTGAAACTCATAAACCGAAATTTTAGATTATTTCAAAAAATATCAAAACAACAATGTAGTATGCAAACATACACATCATTCCACATGTACCTATTACAAACCTTGTTCTAACGAACCAACAAAATAGAATTTTATCTAAATAAACCAACCAAAATACTTGGTTCTATGCTTATTCATGAGATTTCATAGCATTGAATCTTAAGAATCTAGGATTCTTGAGGAGGGATTTCAAAAAGATAACTCTTCCATTTTCAAGAAAACAAGAGGACAAGGATGTGAAGTGGTGGTGCAGATTAAATCTATAATGAAACAAAGATATGTTGGAGTGAATGGATTACTAAAGGAGTGAAAATGAAAAAATGTGGTTTCCTTTAACTTCTCTAACTTCTCCATTTATGATGGCACATGACATTAATGCACTAGTGCACCCCTTACCTTTGGATGTGCGTAGAATCATGATTAGTTATGATGTGCCTAGAATCATGATTAGTTATGTGTATGTGCATTGTTAACATGGAAACTATCACATTGGTATGCATTATGTTTGCAACATGTATTATTAATAACAATACATCAAACATGTATAATGTTTGCAACATGTATTATTAATAACAATACATCAAACATGTATAAAGGTAAGTGGAAAAACTTTACATATGAATTATTAGTGTAATTCCGAACCATTTATGTAACACAGTGTATTGAGTTATTATTAATGTATTATGACACTTTAGATATGATTGGATTTTTTTATATGTATTATTGTAAAGAAATGTACCATGTAATGATATACATTTTTCTATGTGTTCTTAATAAGGAGGTCTCATACATCAATTTTGTGTCTTGTTTGGTCCTCACTTTAAAAATAGATTAATATCACTTAAGTGGGCCTAATGGTTAAGAACATATGTTTTCTCCTAAAAAGTCACAAGTTCAAATCCAGAGGAGGATAAGGTATGTATACCTCCGTAAACTTTAGCATTCAAATTGTTGCATGGAGAAAACCTTATCCCACAAACAAGAAAACAGGTTTAAAAAAAAATAAAAAATCATCTTCATATAATATATTAAAATATACATATCTTATTAGAACACTATTAAAATCAAACCTACCACTACTTAAACTTCTAGAACACTATTAAAATCAAACCTACCACTACTTAAACTTCTTTTTTATAATAAAGTTAAAAACACTTCACATAAACAAGGTACTTAAAAAATGGAAAGCCATAATTGTTTTTGGGTGGGTCACCAACTATCATTGGTTGATTTTGGATATTATATTTGAAATTTTTTAGATTTTATTATCTTAGATCTTATTTAAACGTGAATGTACTTAAACTTCTTTTTTATAATAAAGTTAAAAGCACTTCACATAAACAAGGTACTTAAAAAATGGAAAGCCATAATTGTTTTTGGGTGGGTCACCAACTATCATTGGTTGATTTTGGATATTATATTTGAAATTTTTTAGATTTTATTATCTTATTTAAACTTGAATGTAGGTAAGGCAAGCCACAAAAAAACATAACATTTTTATACTGAAGTTCCTCCTCTCAAATAACCCCATAATTGTTGTGTCATAGCCTTCCATTAGATCTGTTAGATTGTATGGAACATGTTAAATAGTCTTAAAAGTGGGTGAATAATGGTTACCTAAATATCAATGATTTTAACCGATAACATTTGAGTAAACATGATAAAAAAATATTAATAAAATATAAAGGTTTCAAACCATACAAGGACAAGTTCACATGAACACAAAAGTAATTAGGTCAAAGTAATTAGGTCAATGGTACCCACGTTTGAATTGGTTGAGTATACATAAATATCAACTTTTTTTTTTCCAAGAAAAAATTGCTCGAATTTATAATAAAATTATAAAACCATTTACAAAGCGAACTGCCATGCCTAGAGATCAGAAATAACAGCAAACTGACTGTGAGAAAACACCAAAACCGCATCCGGTCAAAGGGCCAGACAAGCGAAATAGACAAAGAGATCCAGCAAGGATCTATTCAAAACCTGTCACAATAACCAAAGGATCTATCTATCATTCAAAAATATTATAGGTGGAGATGAAGCTCTCAGTTCCATTATCACAATGAAATATCGAGAGTCTCCCAACCTCCGCACTGAGAGCCCTCTTAGAAAGAGCATCGGCCTCTCTGTTGTGCGTTCTGGATATATGAAGAAATTTGATGTCGGAGAAACAAGAGGAAAGGATCCGCGTTTTTTCCAGCCAGCCTTCAATATGGACTGAGTGAAGATTACTTTTTTGGCTTATCCAGTCAATGATGACTCTCGAGTCACCAAGAACAAGTAGATGGTTGATAGACCAGAAGGAAGCTAAGGTGAGGGTGGCCCACAGTCCTAAGAGTTCGGCTTTAGTATTAGTACCCTCCCCACAGTTGAGGAACCACTTTGTAATATCAACTTGACACATAAATATTAGTACATAAATATCAACTTGACACTCTGCCTTGTGTTCAATCTCCTATAATCAATTCCCTATGTGGGTGAAAATATTAAGTTTGGTGTTACTCACATGCTCAACACTTATAATTAACTTTCTCGGGTGGGTATGAGAAATTATAATCAACTTTCTCGGGTGGGTGTGAGGAATGGGACCTTGATATTTTAGTAACTATAAAGTACTTAGGGAAAACCAATTCTACTTGCTACTCATAAATTGAAGCTTTGGGTTAGAATATTCATAAGATTTTAGATGATTACTTAAGTTTTTAGAAATTCTATTTTATTTTTTGGAAAATTCTTGAGTATAATTGTGGATGGTTATGGTTTAAGGTGAATTTTTAAGTTTTTATTATCATTTTCCTTTTTAATATAGTTTATGAAATTATAAAAAAGCTAGAAATAAAATTGAAAACCATTGAGTTTTAGGTATTGATGGCTATGTTTTAAATTTGCATTAAATTTGTAGTTGTAACTCATGTTTACTATTCTTATGTGTTTTTGACTAGTGCCTCATTGTGTAGAAAAAAATATGTTTAGAGTTTTTTTTTTGGCAAATATTAAAGGTGGTAATGGATTTTACAGAGTTAATTAAAATTTGTGTTCATCTCCTAAGGGCAAGGGTGAAATGTAGATCATTAGGATTCATACTCAATCTCAAACCCAATATGTTAAATGGGTATTTTGAGCTTAGAAATGAAAGGAGCCATGGAAGGTGTTTCTTTGTAATTGTGTCAATGAAGGAGCTCCCTTGGGCAATAAGTCTTTGTTGGGCTTAACCTACAAACCCTTTTTGTCACCCTGGCCATGGTTAAAGTTAAAGAGCCCTTCATTGCTCAAAACAAAGAAGCCCTAGGAGGATATTAAGCAATTCTAAAATGGAACATTGAGTGTTCAAATTTGGTATGTTTTTCAACGAATTCTCGATTTGGTAGCCAGTTATCCCCTTGCACAAATGCAAGACAATGGCTAAATCACCTTGGTTATCAACATGAATATTATTCAATAGAGAGATTAATGTTGTTTGAGACCCTCTTTGATTGTTAACCTAGAGAATGGATTCCTTGGTTTGAGCAGAAGGATCATTTTTTACTCTCTAACCTTGATAGGTTGGTTTTGAAGCAAGTAAAAGAGTTTTTTCTAGACTACCCATTATTGAAGTTGGGGCTCCAATCTCCCACTAGATGTTGGAAGGATTGGAATTAAAATGATGTCAATCCCTTTCATAAATGTAAACTCACTAATGGTTATGAATGGATATGTCACAAAATTATGTCGAATGCTCAACTGAATAAACTCAGTCAATTCAAATCAAAGTAGTGAACTTTGTGCTTCATACTTTGCAATGTACGGAAGCCTCTAGTGATGCTAGAGATAGCAAATAATAATAACAAACATGGCTTTTTTAATGGTGTTATTATCAAGAAAAATGTTGTAATGGCACCATTAATTATAGAGGTGGATAGCGTAATGGAGTTTGAGTTGAAGGAAAATGGATTTTGAAGTACAAGAAGGATGAAGTTGGTGTGCACGATTGGGTGTGATTCATTTAGTTTCAAGCATCTTAAATCCCTAGCCATTGGGGGGGTGAATGTTGAAATATGTCATGGTACCATGGATTGTCATTGCAATGTTATCAAGAATGTGAGGAAGTTGAATGAAGAGAAGGGTTATGCAATGACTATTGTGATGGATGTAGAGGGGAGTGAGATTCATATGGGAGATCTAGGTGGTGTTGCTTCAGCTGAAGCTGAGGTGTTTACTCGTTATTGTCCTTAACAAACCTCTCGTTCTTAGGTAATGGTGGATCTTTCTTTTACTATTAGTTTATCAAATATGCTCTGAGATTATTACTAAATAAATATAACGGTAAGAAAAGAGTGCAAAGCCAAGATAGTTAGGGAACTTACAAGCCCATTCTTTGAATTTGATAGCTTCCACCACTATTGATTTAGTGTAACATGGAAGGAGAAAGGAGAGGTGTCGATGCAAATTATGTATGTGCTTAATCAACAAAAATTGTAAAACATGAACAATATTCAGAGAAATTAAATGTTGAAAAAGAAAATACAAGAAAAAATTAGATTAAACCTAGAGATCTTCAAAAGAGTGAGAAATGTTCACTAGCCTCTTCGATGGTGCAACCTCCTACGAATAGAGCTCCAATTACATTGACCCTTATACTTGAATCATAAATAAGATATTCATAAATGCTCACATTTTATTTATTAATACCCTAAAGATAGAGTAACACCTTACCATAATCATTTATGAAAGGAATCCACTCATGTTCACTTGCCACTTAAGGTATGACAACCTCTCAATGAGCTAAGCTCCAATACAAAATATGTCAATACATGTCCATGAGGAGGACTCCATCCTTATTTACAGATAACTATGAAACATTAATCATAAACACCTCCTAACTATCTAATGGACCTTCTTTAATGATGTCACTTTACATTGATTCCATGCTAACTAACTAGTGGGTCCTATTTAATAATAACAAACATAGTGGAACTAGCTCACTTTACACCGAATGACGACTTTAACTACATTATTATTACTCTAGTTTTCCATTTGGCCCTCCCATTACATCCCTAATAAGGATCCCAACATTCCACCCCCCTTCGAAAAGTGTTTCCCTCGATGCTTGTAGTGAGGATGTACAAAAATAAACCAAAGCACCATGTACAAGTGTTAACCACAATGCTAAAGTAGTCCATGGAACCAGGGTTCCATGTATAAAGGCTACTCGCAATGTTAAAGTAGTCCATGGAACCAGGGTCCCATGTATAAGGGCTACTCGCAATGCTAAAGTAGTCCATGGAACTAGGGTCCCATGTATAAGGGCTACTCGCAATGCTAAAGTAGACCATGGAACCAGGGTCCCATGTATAAGGGCTACTCGCAATGCTAAAGTAGTCCATGGAACCAGGGTCCCATGTATAAGGGCTACTCACAATGCTAAAGTAGTCTAGGAAGCTCATCCATAAACATAGGTCCCATGTATGAGTGTCGACCTCCATGTTGAAGTAGCCAATGTCCTATATACAATTACTAACTGCAACCTTTAAGTAATCCAATGAGCACATCCATAAACTTGAGTCTCATGTCTAGGTGCTCTTGTTGATGACCAACTGATGACTCTTGAGTTCAACAAATGACCAAGTATTGTGCTTTAAATGCCTACCATGGTCATGTGGATCCAAATAAATAGAATCCACAATGTCTAAAATATCGCCCACGCAACTGTGAAAGGTCGTTTCTAGATTTGGAGGGAACACAACCAGTGGATAATAAGCATAATGATCACTAGCAGTCACAACTAGCTCCTGATAGTCCTCGATGATGTTCTCTACATAAGGTGAGAGTAGTTGTCTTCCCAGAAATGACAATTGACCATGTACCAATCATCATAAACATTCTCTAAATCATATCAGACATCTATTTCACTAGTATACTCTACTTGGATGATAGGATATGTCTCATCAATGATACCACTTTTCATAAATTCACAGAATTCCTCCTTAAGTAGATGTGATTGTACAAAATTATTATGTGGTATTACCCAAGCATCCTTCACTAGATCATGCAATTGCCTTAGTATGAATATTTGATTATCCCATGCCATGTTCCTCCACATGGCCATTCTTTGGTTATCTTAGGGTTTGTGGGTGGAAAATTTACAAGCCTTTGTAGTGCACTGAATATATATCAAAAGCATAACATATAATATATCAAATCAAACCCCCAAAATCCTCTATCGAATGGTGTTGGTTTGGTTACAATTTGGACACTATGTTAAAAGATATCCACTTTGCTATGTTTGTTGTTGTCACTAAAAAACACCTGAAAAACCATAGAATTGTTGATTGTAAATCAAAGATATCTCTACTTCTCGGCTCTGATTTGAATGATTTTTTTTTTTTTAACTGGGCCTGTTTTTAGAGGAACTCAAAATCTAGAATTGGTTTCTTCAACTTCTACATAAAAAAACTACAAGAATGGGTCTAAGTGTCGTGTCCTCCTTTTTTTCCTTGAAAAGTCTACAAAAAGAAAGAAAAAAAAATCTTTCACTTCTTTGCCCAAAAAAGAGCTATGATACCACTTGTTATGACTCTTGACCCTTAAACTTAAATCACAAACAAGATATTCAAGATGTTTACACTTTATTTATCAAAATACCATTAAGGTAGGGAAACACTTTACAGTGATCCTTTTATGGAAGGGATCTACTCTTGTTCACGTGCCTCTTAAGGTAGGGTAACCTCTCAATGAGCTAAGCTCCAATATAAAATACTTCAATAAATGTTCATGATGAGGATTCCATCCTTATTTATAGCTATCTATGAAACTTTAATCATAACCATCTCCTAACTATCTAGTGGACCTTCTTTAATGAGGCAACTTTACACTTATTCCATACTAACTAACTAGTGTGTCTTATTTAATAATAGAAAACGTAGTGGACCTAGTCCACTTTACATTGAATGGCCACCATAACTACACTAGTGTTACTCTATTGGACCCTTCAGGCCCCCCATTACACCCCTAGGGAGGGTCCCAACTAATTATGTGGTAGTAAACTTAGATGAGGTCATTGTACCTCTGCAACCATTCTCTCAAAATGGGGTTGAAGTATGCAAATTCAAGTTGCAAAATTATCTTTTAGAATTAATCCCTGAAACTCTTGAATGGAGACCGATTATAATGCAATAGGGGAAACTTTGTTGAGAAATCTTGTCAATTCTCCCAAGTTATATCATCCCTATCCAACAAATCCACCCCTTGAAAAATCATTTTCTTTGCTAGCCTCTTAGGAAGCAATCTTGATGAGTGTACTAGAGTAGACCACTAATATTTCATTATTTAAATGGAGTGGAAAGTTAAATTAAATCCTCTCCTAAATCTAATGCAACACCAATCAAGAGTCCGTGCAACTCTTCTCCAAGCCTCTCATATTCTACATGATAATATATTTGATAACCTTGAAATCCTATGGAGTGGCAATGATATCACCAATGATAAACATAACACTTAAACCTGCGCAAATACTAACTATATGTGATTCATAATTATGATAAACATTTTCAAGACTCATCTTGAAATAAGCAATGCACAATCCACTTAGCAGATAACACTACTCCTTGCAATTTGATATTAGCTAGACCTAACCCCCATTCATGCTTTGAAAGGCACATATCTCCCACTGGACTAGTGGGAGGGTTCTAGCACCTTCAAATCTAGACCAAATGAACATCCTTGACTATTTTTCTAAGCAGACAAAATGAGAAGAAGAAGGGAGTCGAAAGGGCACATGATATTATGAAGAGCCTATGTAACCTGCCAAAAACATAAAAGTTTCTTGCAAACAGAAGATATATGTTTTTCTTTTTTAACCATGTGTATAACCCAAGAGTATATCCAACCACCTGCAAGCCAGATATACCAATAACGTGTGACTTAGCAAGAGTCGAGGTGTCCCACCTGGGGGTGTCTACCCTTCTAGCCTTATCACAATGGGCCTACATGTACAGACTATACCCCTCTCTAGTTTCGAACATGTGACCTTCAAAGAGGAAACACATGTTCTTAACCATTAAACCCACTCAAGCTATACCAAACGGAAGATATATGTACAACTAACTATAAGTCGTCTTTCACAGTGTTTGAAAACACAATTCCTATATATCGAATATAGAAAGATTCACACCAAACAAAATTCTCATTATTGTCTTTAGAAAATAAGACACTAACCATCATTGGTTTGTTTCAACTCTAGTTTAGTGGTACCACAATGTTCATCCCTATTGAAGCTTCTCAATATTCAAAAAATGGCAAGAACAAGCCATGAGAATTTATCATTCTGTATTGTAGCGACATAGGCTTAATATGGTAGCGATCCCTCATCTCTCCAACATGCTAGCGAGTTGTGTGTTGTGCCCTTCTATCAAAGTTTTGGGATTGCTTTCAATTGAGTGTACACAAGACAAGGTCATATATTAATTTTTTTTTTCAAAAGTTCGCATAATTATACAAGTCAAAATCCTTGAATTAGGAGCTCAAAAATCAAGATGCTTGAATTAGGAGCTCAAAAATCAAGATGCTTGAATCAAGAGCTCGATACTTTATGGACGCAAAATTTTAGGATGAGTAGGTGGCTTGGCTTAATTTAGGAGTCTACAAGGTCACATAATTGCAAAAGTCAAAATGTTTGAATTAAGAGCTCATTATCTTGTGATATATTTATTCCAAAACCAAAGCGATAGAAATGGTTACCAACTTTGGAATTGACTGAATATATATAATTATATTTTAGGTGTGGTTAGAAATATTAGTTGTGGCTTTGTATAACATGCCCAATTGTTATTATCAATTACATCCTTAGGGTATGGAAGTGGGACATTGATATTAATATTTGGTGATATTAATATTTGGTTAACTATTAAGGGTTTATGGTAAAGTGAAGCTCCTCAACACTAGTTTCAAGTGGGGAATTATCAATTTTTTTTAATGAGTATTCCACTTAATAAGTTATGTTAAGTGGGAAATTATTGTTTTTTTTGGGTTATTAGTGATTACTATTAATAAATCCAATTACATCCTTAGGGTATGGAAGTGGGACATTGATAGTTGGTCAACTACTAAGGGTTTATGGCAAAGTGAAGCTCCTCAACACTAGTTTCAACACTAGTTTCAAGTGGAAAATTATCATTTTTTTTAATTGGTAATTTATATGATGAGTTATGTTAAATGAGAAATTATTGTGTTTTTGGGGTTATTAGTGATTACTATTAGTACCTGCTTAAGTAGATATTATATTTATTGGTTAAGCTTGACTTTATATTAATTTACTCAATTTATAAATTTTATCTCAAGTTTTGTTATTTTTTTTATTAATCTTTTTTTTGAAAAAATAAATAAAAATGAATTTATTTATTGTATTATATTAATTTCTTATTCATCTAAACTTTTTGATATGACTTAATTAGCCTTGTTGTGTTTGCATTTTTTTATTGTATTTGTTAGACTACAAAAATGATTTTCGGAAAGAAAAATATAGGAAATTATGCAAGAGGTGCATGTTTGTTAGCATAAAATAATATTTAGTAATCCCTTCACGCGAATTAATGTTTAATGCTATACATTGGTGATGGCGGTGGCTTTAAGAGATATCATGAGCAGAAGAGCAACCTTGCATCACCTTGGACTATGACAGAGGGGAGATTCAACATGGAATCGATAACCAATTGAAGTTGGAAAATATTGCAACCTTGCATTACCTTGGACTGCATTAGAGAGGAGATTCATTTTAGAGTTAGAAGCTAAACAAAGCTCACAAATGTGGCTATCTACTCAAGAAAGTAGTTAATGAATGGAATACCTTTTCAACTAACTAACTATGGCTAGGGTTATATGTTGGGGAACAACTCCTACAACAACTCGACATCTATATAGTTACAATTTACCTAATTAAAGCATCACAAGAAGCATAGTTGGGTTTGTTGGGTAGTTCATTTATATGGAGTGGTTTCACAAGGTAATTTGTTGCACCAAGTTTCAAAAACTTCTTTAGTATACACAATAAAACTAAAATAATTATATTATATTACAATAGTTCACTTAGCAAGCAAGATCTCACTTGCAAATACAAAGTCATTGGTCAAAGTACAAAATCACTAGTTACTAATTGTTGATATTCATTACAAACATGTATTCCTTGTAATGTACTTCAACATCTTAAAGTCCTTGGACTTGGATTTGGGTAGATCCAACTCAACCAAAATTATATCAATTTCTAGGATTTTTGCATTTAGATGGTAACCAATCTTCTTAGTAAATATACTTACACACATAAAAACAAACATCAAGCATGCCCACCTTTCTCTCGAAGCGGAGTAAATAAGTTCTTCAAGGGTGGCTTACTCATGATTTGTGTCCATGTCATGATCTATACATGAGGACTGGCGAAATTAGAGAAGAAAAGGTCCTACCTAGGGAACAAAGTAGAGAAATAGAGTCGATTGCTTCTTTCCTTTGCAGTGAATGTACCTAGGGAGAGTAATCAAAAAATATTAATACACTAGCTTGTGAACTTTTAGTACACTAAAAGTTTGCATTAAAAAGTAGCCTCTCTAATATTCGATATATTTCCTAGATGAAAACTGAGGGAATATGATAATGCACAAATTTAAAAGTTAACATATTTAGAAACAATATAACAATTTTTGGACATATTTAAAAACACATAAGAATTTTTTTTATGAGATTGATGGACATAACTGTCGTATATCGACATATATCTATGCCCTTTAACATGTAATAATTGGTCTTTTGTATAATGTCCATTCCCATGGTTTACTTCTTTTCCACGTGTACTTGTCATCCAATTGGTGTTGACCATGCATTGCATGGGACACACTATTGGTTGCTCTCTTGCTAGATTCAGGGACACACTATTGTTTGCTCTCTTGCTAGATTCAAAAGATGGTTGTGGCATGGTTGAAAATCTTGTTCTTGTTCGGATTGTAGTTTGGTATGTGTAATTATCTATTGAAGAAGGCTTAAAGCATGGTTATTAATTTTGTTTGTAGAATCTATGTGTTTGCAATATTACAATGATGTATTATCTTGAAATAATGTGTATAATACTATATAATAATAATAATAAACTAATTTTAATGTTATGATTAAGGCAGACACTAACTAAATTGGTGTATGAGACTCTCTTGTTTGTGAGACAATGGACTCTTTCCATGTAATGATTTGACTGCTAAAGTCTACGGAGGTATATATACCTTATCAATCATAGTTTAAACAAAGCATCAATCATAGTTTGCATAGAGTAACCCATAAACATAATTCAATTCAAGATGACAGTGAATGTACGAGGTCATTACCTTCTCATGCAATGCAATTTTCTCCCCATCAATACCCCTTTATGCTTGTTGATAATTTGTTGTTATTTATGAATAACAATCGTAGGGTTGTTTAATTTTTTGAAATTTTTGCAAAGTCGTCCCTTTAGAGTCTGACATTCTTCGGCTAGAGAGGCGACCAAAGAATTCATGTTCAGGCATGATTAGACAGGAAATCACTATCACTCAAACAAAAGGTGAATGCCTAATGTAAATAAGCACTCATCATAGTTTGGAAACTCTAAAGATTCAATTGATCTACATTTGAAAGCTCCACATAAGGGTTAATTGGGCAGTGCAACAACTCTCAACACATGCAAACATCATGTGTTGTGTCTTCAAGCAAACATGTTGGTGGCTTCACTCAGGCTATAACCTTCACAATTGGTTTCTTTAATAGATGCTTGTTATGTTAGTTACCTCATGTAGATGCACGTCACCTCGTGTAACCAATCCATTTGTTGTTGCTTCAATTATCATGGAGCAAAAAATCAATGTTTGACTTTAATCAATGTCAATTTTCAATTTAAAATAACCACCAACAATCATAAATTCCCAACACAAAATAACCTTCAATAATCTATTTTCATGTGTTCCACCCGCGATAATGATTTTGAGGTTAAATCACTCAAAATCCATAGAAGCAATGTAATTCCAAGCTCTTTACTTAAACAATAGAATTTGTCTACATAACCTAGTTTAGTTAGGATAATACATACAACTTACTCTTCTTTAATCATTTTGTCACGAATATATTTTCCCTAATATCTCCTCCACCCTCACTCTACATAATAACTTCTTATTTAATTTTAGAATTAGTTCAACAAAGTTCTAGTTGGAAAAATGGAAGGAGAACCTATCATTTTATGGTGGGGGTTAACTATGGCAACTATTAATCCTAATGTTGTAGTGGGTGAATGACTCCATCATGTCGATGATTTTAATGAATAACGCTCCACTCCATTGAGCCTTGACTTAAAAAGAAAATAGATAAGAGGTTTTCGAAACAAGGTTGCAGTCAGTCCAAAAAGTAGTTAGTAAGTGGTTCGCACCGTTGGAATTGGTTGAGTATACCTAAATATTCATTTATAATCAATTCACATCCCAATGTGGATAGAAATATAAATATTAAGTGGGGCTTTATATCACATGCTCAAAGCTTATAATCAGCTACCTCAAGTGGACGTGGGACCTTCATATTTTAGCAAATATTAAGGACTGAGGGCAAAGTAATTCTACTTGTTACTCATAAGTTGAAGCTTTGGGTTATTTTATCACTATTTTGGAAGTGGAGTGAAAGTGCGAGGATGGTTTATTAGATATTTTTTTTGGAAGCTGAGTGTTTGATATTTTTTTTTAAAGATGATAAAATTTATCATAATTAATAATGAAGATAGTTATTACTTGTTGTTATTTGTAAATACTTACTAACTATTAATGTTATTCAAAGAAAATTATGCCACCTAAAATAATTGGTTGGTGGTTCATAAAGGGGTAGAGTTTCATTCTTATTAGATGTTTTTGGATTTTTGACCATTAACTTATTTTTTTATATCCAAGAAAAATGAACTATTAACCAATAAAAAATAAAAAAATAAAAAACTTATAAATAAAAACTTTTTTAGATTGTTATTTTTTCACCATACTAAAAAAACACTTAAAAAAAAAACATTGATGAAAAAACGTTATGTATAAACTCATTATATGGTTTCTTATGTTTTTTTGATAATTTTTTTATGAATGGTGTGGATTTCTTGGATATTTTTTTAAATGTCGTTGAGGAAATAATGAAAAATGATTTATTCACAAAGTGGAAATAAAATTGAAAATTAATCAGTTTTTTGATATTGATTTTTATATTTTAAATTTATAATAAATTTATATTTACAAACTCTTTATGTTGGAAGTTTTATTTACAAATTCTTTATGTTGATGCTTTTGACTAATGTTTTATTTTCCACAAACAAATAAATTAAATCATTTTTAAGTAAATATTAAAAATGATAATGGCTTTCTTAAAATTCATTGAAATCTTTGTTACACTTCCAAGTGTACGGGTGGAATGGAGATAATTAGAGTCCAACATGAAGCTTGGGTTCTATGTGTTAAATGAATTTTTCAAGTTTAAAAATGAAAGGAACATTAGAAGGTGCTTCTCTATGATGATTGTGTTAGTTAAGGAGTTCCTTTGAATAATATGATGATTTTGAATAATATGATGATTGTGTTAGTTAAGGAGTTCCTTTGAATAATATGATGATTTTGAATAATATGATGATTGTGTTAGTTAAGGAGTTTTTTTAAATAAGTCTTGGTTAATTTAAATTTACAAATTTTATTTGTTATTTTGGATATGGTTAAAGTTAAAGAGATATTTGTTGTTTAGAATATTTAAGTAGTTTTTAATTAAAAAGGTTAAGTATTTAAATTTGATACGTTTTTCAATGAATACCTGACTTAGTAGTCAATGATCCTCGTGCATGAATGTGATATTTTGGTTAAATCACTTATGTTATCACATTAAAATTCTTTAATAAAGAAATTTATAGTGTTTGAGACCTCTTTGATTATTAACTTGGAAACTAGATCTCTTGGTTCACGCTAAAGGAACATTTCAAACTCTTTGACCTTGATAGATTGGTTTTGAAGTAGGTAAATGAGCTTATTATGGATCCCCTCTTCTTGAAGTCAAGGTTCTTATCTCTCTCTCACTAATTGTTGGAAGGACTGAAATGGAATAAGTTTGATCCTTGTCGAAAATATAATCTCACCAATGTTTATGAGTGGTTATGTCACAAACTTATGTTGAATGCTCAATAGAATAAACTCAGTCGACTCAAGTCTAAGTATTGAACCTCGCTCTTTAAAGTTTACATTATATGGAAGCCTCTAGTATAACCAAATGCAATGTTATTGATTGGTCCCTTATCTTGAGCAGGGTTGCTTTTGGCCATATGTTTCTCTGTATTCTTATAATCTCTTAGTGCTTATGTGCATTCTATGGGCAACATAAAA
>SNQJ01S0165134.1:0-21127 GCA_010110895.2 Picea sitchensis | reverse complement strand
ATGAAATCTTAGATCAGAAACAACTACAGAGGTTCCTTGGTTGCTTGAACTAAATTTTGGATCAGAAACAACTACAAAGGTTCTTTGGTTGCTTGAACTACATCCGACAGTTTTATGAGAATCAAGCTAAGGATGTTAGAATACTTCAGAAAAGATTAAGCAAAGTTCTTCCATGGAATTACAAGATGACACAAGCTGTTCAAATTATAAAGCAAAAGATCCAGAATCTACCAAAACTACATCTTCCAGATTTGTCTTTACAGTTGATATTGAAACTGATGCCCCAAATGACACACTGGCAGCAGTCTTATTACAAAAAGATGGTCCTAAGTTGAAGAAGTGTATACACTTGTAGGTCTTTAGTGATAGACAGAAGCCAGATATACTTCATCACACAAAGAGATTCTTGTTGTCAAAAATGGAATTAGTCTAGTTTAGAGTTAGTAGTAGTTAGCAAGAGCTTCATGAAGAGTTTGAGTGTTTTTTTTTGATCAATCATTCACTAAAACAAGTGGACAAATGTCTTTTTGGGCTTATGGAGTCAACAACACTCTAACAATCGATTCACTAGAAAATGTCTCTCCTTCCCATCTGATCCTCTCTGAGACTGTGTTTATTCTGAGTCTACAAGGACTTCATCGTCTCTACAGGACAGGTACTGGTGGATACCAAGTCTTAATATGAAAGCTGAGTCAGACTTCAAACAAATTCCCTGCTTCCTGTCAAGGTGGCTCTACTGGATCGTCTGCTACTTAATGTTCGGTCATGTTTGGAGCCCTCTGCTCATTACAACATTCCATATGAGATACTTTGTATTCAAAAAATAGCTTCTTCTTCATCTTCTTTGGTATATGAATGTATACGGTCATGTGCTATAATCTGCTTCACCTCTCGTCTAACATGTTGGTTTCTGCTTAAACTGTCACTATAGAAGGTGCTTAGGCACTCTAGACTTGGCCCAAAACAGGGAACAAATAACAAACAAGAAAAATATACCTATAATAATAATAAAGCAGGAGAACACCGTCACAGTAGCTCCTTTAGAGCTATCACTTGTGACCTGCCTGAAACAAGGTTAAAAAGTAAGAAATACAATAATGAGCAACACTATTCTAGTTTTTTTGATCAATCATTC
This sequence comes from Picea sitchensis, assembly GCA_010110895.2. Lineage (NCBI taxonomy): Eukaryota > Viridiplantae > Streptophyta > Pinopsida > Pinales > Pinaceae > Picea > Picea sitchensis. Next base: position 19,992 of record SNQJ01S0165134.1, on the reverse strand, counting down.
CTCCATGGGTGAACCTGGAAAACAAGAAGTTTTCCTAGAGGAGATGTTAGTTGTATCTGTAAATGCTTCATAATAAGCATTTATCTCAATATGCTCACATGTTACTTCAATTATAATACTTTTCAAAGACTGCTATCTCAACTATAGTGTTTACTTGTCATGAGTAGTTATCAAACTTGTCATGTGCAAATTTGAGTCTTTTCAACTTAATCAATCAAAACTGGAACCTGAGTCTATTCCAAGAATGAGCAGCTGCTTTTCTTCCAAGTCCTTCACTCAAGATGCTTTCCTAACTTGTCCTCTATATTTCAAGACAATATATATCTTGACAGAAATCTAAGTTAGATAATAAACTCTATAAAATCAACTTTAATCAACCTTAATAATTTCTAACAATGGTTAGTATGATTTCAACACACCACCTAGATGTTCATAAGGTCAAGATAATGTCATAACAAATAGATGCATATCAATATAGACCAAGCTCCGGCTGCATTATTCCTCCTAAGGTGTTGATTTTGAGATCCTCTCTCGATCTATAACTTGAGTTTAGACAAAACATCCTTTTCTCCCTAAAATACCCTTTTAGAATAATGATACAACTTGAACATATGTAAGCACATACCTCAGATAGTATTTGCAAGTAGTGGCACAATCTGGCAGCAATGGTAATCATAACCAACTCTTAAAAAACTTCAAAATTGACTGCAACTAGTACTACAACCGATACTACAACTGAAAATGATAATACAACTACAACTGCAACTACAACATGTACTGCAACTACAACTTAGGGCTTTATGAGAAAACCCTAATTTTCAAACTTCAAACTTTGAAATTCCCATAATTCTTCTTCTTCTAGATGCTAAGTCGAGGTGAGAGCTGGAGTCGTCTGTTTTCTGTAATCCAAGTTTTAATTCTAAAACTTGATCTCAAGGAAAACCGGACTGTAATTCTAGTATTGGTTTTGGCCTTCTGGTTTTTGGTTTTCTCTCGGGTACTAAAACTACTGTTTCACTCTTCCTGCTGGTTTCTGCCAATGAAAAGGCACTTTAGGTCACAATTATTCTAGCTAGCTAAGGCGCACTTCCTAGATGGTTTTTAGGAAAAAATTAATCTCCAACAAAAAGTCCTAATTTTCTTATACGACAACAATGTATGCTTTTTGTCATTTCATGAAAGATGCTCTACTCAGCCATCAGGATACCATGTTAAATTTTGAGTCACTATTAAGTTCTTTTCACTTACTTCAACAATAATAGTTATGTTGATCACCTGAGAGAAACACAACTGCTTAATGACAATAACATTTTATCTTTGGAAACCCTCATGGGAGAGAAACCCAACAAAAACTTCCTTTAATATAGATTGCCGCATACTACTAAGATAAAAGACCAAACACTAGAGAATATCCAGACTGTGATGTCCCCACCTTGGACATGAAGAGTTCTGAGAAGACTTAGTGGTCTAGACATCCCACTAGACCATAGTCTCACAACAGGGGGAAAGTCAACCAAACTATCATTATAATTTGAAGCTGACTTAGGAAAAAGGGAAAAAGGGGCGGGAAACCTAAAAGAATTAGAACTTGGAGGCTGAGTTTAGGGTTAAACCAGGGGTTAAACTAACTCAACAGAAAATAGAATGGAGGTATAAAGGAAAGGCTAGGGCTCACCTTTCATTCCATCTTGGATATTTGGTATTTTACTTATTAAGCTCTTGAGCACACAGTTTTGAAGATTACAAACCCTAGAGAACAAAACTGTATGCTCAAGAGCAACTCAGTGGTGAAAGATTCCACTCACCTTGTTCCAAAGTTTGGTCCTGATAGGATGAAATACTCCACCCACACCATTCTACACACATCACAGGTTCCATCATCTGTTTAGGAGAGCAGTAGGGTTGTACCAATTAGGGTTTTCCAGCTGGGGTGCACCATTGCTTGAGGAACATTTTGATCCAGCTATTTGAGGGATCTTTTGGAGATTCTAGCATTTGGATTTCGGCTTTCACAGCCCTCTCAGTAATCAATTCTGAGGTTTCTTTGGAGGAGTTACTACGTACCATGATTATCTGCCAGTCGGGACGGGTTTGGGAGGAAGGAGGACTCATCTTAGTGATTCAAGACTACATCTAGGGAGTTCCACCTCAGATCTGATCTTGAAACTTCTCCTGTGGGATTTGTGGTTGCCCGACTATCATCCTGTGACAGTCAGTTGTTTGAGACTCTATTCATCCGTGGAATTGTGGGTCACATCTAGGGTTTCAGTGGGGCTGCATCTATTTAGGGTTGCAACAGCTTTGAGGGAGGAAGACTTGGTATTTGGGCTTCATATCAGAGGGGGTTCCCCGGTCCCGACCTATCTCTTTGGTGGAGTTTGTAGCATTTGATGTCTTCTTCTCGTATGGCCAACTCTTATTCATATTTCTTCAAATAACGCATTTCATCAGTTAGAGGGTTGTGCAAAACCCTAGTTCTTGTATTGGATCTCTCATCTTGTATTCAACCTTTGGGAGGCTTATCTTGTATCACCGAGAGCATTTTGTAGCAGCTCATATCTTTATCTTGAGCCATCTGATGTTATTCCGTGATCTGCTTCTATATTGTATTAGGTTCTTACTTCCCATAATAAAAGGTCAGATATGTGATTTGTGGTTCCATATCTTGTGTATTGATGTGATCTTGCATGATAATGAATATATCTTGATTAAACTATACTAAATAACTCAATAAACCCTAAGGTCAAATATCATACAACCTCAAACACAAACAAGAAACAATTGATTAGTGAAAGAATAGTGTCCCTGCCAAAAATTGGCTTGGGAACACATACAAAGGGTGTCAGAGCTCTGGATCCTCCCATCCCTGCGGAGGATAGAAGATGCGTAAGGTCAAGGGTATTTATATGGGTCAAGGGAAGAAACAGTAAGGAAACAGAGGTTTAAATGGAGGGTTTAGGTGATGATGTTGAGCCCCAAGGCTTGGCTTTCCTAGGACATGAGTTCCATAAATCCATAAACTAAACAGAAAGTAAACTGGTCATCCAATTGCAGGAGAACTATGATGAAAACCGTAGAGGACAAGCCGAAATCACCGAGACCTTGAAGAAGGTAGATGAGAACATGAGGAAGTTAGATGAGAAGCAGACAAGGATAGTTGAACTGTTGTTGCAGATGACTCACAAAGGGAAATGCCTAGAGATGTATGACAACAGGGAGACTGGTGGATCACACAGTGGAAACATGTATAATCCAAAACATATTCCCTACCATCATTTTGAGGGAAGCCATGGAGGGAGCACACCACATGGATAGATAGGTAGAAGGGTTACCCCTAGACCATACTTGCCCATGTTCACATATGAACCCACACAACATGAATGTGATGACTTTGTTGAGAATATGGCACAGTGTACCAAGGAGTACAACGATTGAAGTATAACGATTCAGAGGCAGATGTCCCTAGATAAATATCATTAACCGGAAATTCGTAAACAAGCCTTAGACCAACCATTAAGAGCAACAGGAGTTATGCCGCCAGAGTCGGAAGATGGAGATTCTCATCGATGGTAATGGTTTCAAGATAACAACACAAGCGGGTACAAAAGTCGACACTATCTCGTTGTTTAACCCCATGAGAGATGTGGAGCTTACCAACGGTTACCATAATTGGATGGAAAGCCTACGATTGGTGGTATCATGGATTAACTACACCGCTGTTAATCATCGATAGTGGTGCATACAAAGGAAAGTTCACCAGACCTGCTGATGTCGACTCAGGGGACTTTTGTTGCATTTTCGAGCTCATTACGCCTCGGGGAGACAGACAAAGCACCCAGAGGTGGCATTGAGGAATTCCCAGAGACTACGGTCTTTTGCGCAGATGTATCACAAACTGTAATTAGCGATGCTCTTTCATCAGGGGTTGATGGACCCTTTGAAGGTTGGGTAAAGGTTATTGCTTCAATTCAACCATAGGATGCTATTCGAGGACGAGAGACTCAGACCAAATTACAGCCGAATTTGTTTCGACCAATTCTTAATACGAGGAAGAGATCGTAGACCCTCTAATGAACCTGCCAGGAGGACGAACTGCTGGGTTTGATGTGGGTAAGAGGCAGTTGAGCGAGAATGGCGGAACCGAGGAGGAAGCAACTATGCTACACTTTCAAAGAGCCATGGAACCCATCAAACAAATGCATGGGACGTGGTCAAGTGAACTACATTGAAGTGTAACTTCGCATAATGAGAGGAGATGATTTCTACATCCGCAATGATGGGAAGGTGACACCACAAAGATCGGCAGATGAGGAGGCCAGCCAGTCAGCGATGCATAACCATGAAAGATTACACCTGGCATCCATCAAATGGCCGCCCAAGTACAAATAATTTTCAAATAATTGAGAGGAGTCTCTGGCAAGCAAAAGGTGTCGTTATTGATTGATGGGGAGTCATTAACTTCATCGACTCAATACTGGCTATAGAGGAGGTATAACTACCTGCTGATTGAAGCGTTCAAGGTGGAGGCTGGTGGAAGCACCATGCCCTGTAACATGTACATTCCGAGGATGAAAATTACTTTGGGTAGGCATGATTTAGCATAAGAATTTTACGTGATGGACCTCCCTGATACAAATATAGTCCTTGGAGTACAGTGGCTTAATACGTTTGGGCCAATCACTAGAAATTACAAGACCATGGAGATGCCTTTCAGGCAGCGAGTGCGGACTAAAGAAGTTCTCCGAGTAGCGATAACCGCCAAGGTATACGTAATTTGCGATGGAGGCCACCTTCAGAGGGAAGAGATATGTATGTACTGGCGCAAAATTTCGCATCGCAGTATCGTTGCAAGGTCCCTTACCACACCGAAATTCGTGAGATCATTGACAAACAAAGCAAAGTGTTTGGACCTATTCCACCGGGAGTGCTACCGATAGTTTGAGCACATCATTGAGTTGGAGGAAGGATAAAAACCAATCATCACCACACCTTTACGCACATCCGGCAGAAGCAGTTAAAGACGATAGAGAAGGCACCAAAGAGCTCTGGATATGGGGCACATCAAAGTCGAAGTTGCAACCCTTTGCTTCTTCAAGAGTTGGTCAAGAAGAAGCGATGGAACCATGCATGCATTGATCGCATTAAATGAAGAAGACAATCAAAACATGTATCTCATCCCAAGGATTGATGAGTTGTTGGACGAACTGGATGGGGTTGTCTATTTCACAAAATTGACCTACGCCTCGCTACCATCAAATCAAGATGAGGGAGGAGGACATCCCTAAAAATGATTTCTAAAATACTATGAGTTGTTAGTGATGCCATTCGGGTTAAACTACCGCCCCAACCACGCTCCAATCATGTATGAAACCATGTCTCTTATGAAGCACTTTATAGCCTCGGATGACTTTCTCATTTACAATAAGACGTGGGAGGAACACCTTTAGCATGTGGACCGGGATTTTGTCTATCATGGAGAAGCAATCATTATATTCTAAAGAGTCCAAAATCGTGAATTTGAAATGATGTGGTCCCCATTTGGGACACATCATCGGAAAGTTATGAGCACAAAGTACATTAGAGAAGTTTGTGCAATGATGGATTAATTATACCTAAACCTTTGCTGTGAAGTTGAGTGGATTTAGGCATTTGTATTCTATTGGTGAAATTTGTCAAAGGATTCTCACAGTTTTTTGCACCTTTGACCGATTTGACCGAGAAGGGAGCTTTCAACGGAGTGAGGCCCACTCAATACTTGATTAAGATGAAAAGGTGATGAGACATGCCTGGCCTTAGCTCCTCCTGCATTTCGCCAATCCTTTCACTTTGGAGTGTGATGCCTCAGAGAAGGTATTAAATGTGTACTGATGCAAAAGAGGCACCATCTTGCCTATAAGAGTCGAAAAATCAGGGGACCTGAGCTACTCTACACTAGCATACGCATTAAAGAGATGTCGCATGCTTTGGCCAAATCGCATAATGTTCCCCGGTGGAGGGTGCACTCCATTTGTGGTGAAATCGATCATACCCGCCTTAAGAACTTCTTGAGCAGAAGGATCCTAAATGAAAGACAACAAAAGCCGGGTAAGCTGTAATGACAAACGGCGACTTTGAATTTGTCAAAGGGAAAACAACGCGGGTGGCGATGCATTGTCCGTATAAATACTTCAATTTATTAAGGCAACAGATGTGGGTTTTCGGCCGAAAGTGGAAGGACCACTTAGTGATGGAATACTCAAAAAAATCAATTCTCCTATCAAGTGATGGATGGGCAAATACAAGACGATAACTTCAGGGTCATTGATGGCATCATCTATTATAAGGTCAAATATGTTTGGTTGTTGAATCGACCTTCAAGGCCAAAGTATTACAGGCATGTCATGACTCAACGATGGTAGGGCACCAAGGGATTGGCAAGACATACAAAGTGTGAGGGAGAGGTTCTCTTGGCGAGCGGGCCTAGCGAGGATGTGGATGAATCATGTCAAGGAGGTACTACGGTTAAAGAGAATAAGGATGATAATACCTCACCCAGAGGATCGGCCAGTAACCCTCATCATCCCAGAGCACAAGTGGGAAACATATCCATGGATTTCATCACGGTTACCAGTTTTAGGGAAAGGATTGCATTTTCAGAGTAATCCTTTTCGTGAAGAAATTCATCACACAACTCACTTGCTCATTATCTTTATGAGGCAAGCTGCAATTACAAGTTGGAGAGAGGAGAAGAAGAGTGGGCGATCTCGAGAGAGGACTTTCAGACGTTGAGTTATCTCTGAACATTGTATGCTTATTTATGATATGGTTTTGCCGGGTTTTTCCTAGGAGGGTTTCAGATAAATGTTGTAGTCTCTTGTGAATGTGGCATTTCAATGATCTTGTTCTTATTATGCTCTTATCTTATTGAAATGCAAAGAACTATAATAATGGTATAAACATTAGCATGGTATCAGAACCAAATCTGGCTGAAGCATTAACTCTGTAAGTGAGGAAACGCGTCGTTAATTAATACCCCAAAAATTAGGCTTTCGCAAAGTGAATATTTTCAACTCTAGCCATAGAAAGTTGCGGCCTCCCTCAAGGATCATTTTGCACTTAGAAAGACATTACTTTCAAAGGTTGGATCTCCTGTAAAGTGAAACCTAGTTTCACAAAGTACCGTGAAAACCAGAGTACTGTATACTTGAAGTACCGTATACCGTGGCACTCGTGTATACTACAGAGTACCGTATATACCGTGGCTACCCGCCTAGAAACTGGCAGATCAAGTTTGTGGGGTTAAAAGTTGGATTTTCGAAAATGTAACTACACCAACTAACTCACTACCAAGCAGCAGTAATCTATCCTGGATCGAGATTTCAAAATTTTTAAGGTTTGAAAATTAAGGTTTCCTCTATAAAACCCTTGTTGCAAATTTTCATAGCCAGGTATTTGCTATTAAGGTACGGAAGACGGGCCTATAAAGGTACCAGAGAACCAGCTTTAAATCACTCTTGAAGTTTCGGTAATGATTACCGGCCGCTACTGTGATGGAGCCACTAATTCTAAATGGTATCCCGAGGTATGTACTCGTGATATGGTTAGCTAAGTTAAACTCAAAGAGTAGCCGGTGTGGAGAAGGGATCTTTTGCCATAGACCGTATGATCTCAAGATCAAATACATTCAGAGGAATGATGCAACCTGTGATTATTCTAATATGTATCATTTGTTATGAAATTATTTTGGATCGTTGTTGTATGGTGTTGAAGCTATGATCAAAAATATTAGAAGATACAAAGTTGATCATAGAAGTCATCCTCTCAACTCCCAACCTTCTCACAAGTTAGTTTATTGTTCTAGTACGTAAGATAGGTTAGTTGTTAATTACAATGGAGTGAAGGAGACCTGGAAGAAAACAAGCACTCACTCTTGAGGACAAGGCTCTGTGTTTGATTAATCAAGATTCAAAGGTACACATGATTCAAGTTTGATGACTTTAGTTAAGATGGCAATCATCATAAAGTATTATACTCTTGATAGCATGTGAGAATATAGATGTAAATAGTTTGCCTGATATGACTAACAACTCCTATAGGAGAAACCTCGTGTAAGAATCTTGGTGTTGCTTGAAGAATGTTGGTCACCTATCCCCCCATGGCTTCCAGGATAATTTAGAGATCATGTCTTGAGGCCCTCATGTTTTAGACATGGAGTACCGAGAGCTGTTTGACTTGAGCATGGCCCTGAGGGGCCCATCTTTTCTTCTTTTCTCCGCCAGACTTGTCGTGGTCACAGTGAGTGCCTTCCATCACTCACCCATCAAATTTGGATCTGAGAGGACTCTTTCTCCATGAGTGTAATTGGTCCGAGGTATCATGGTATGTGTCATGTTTGATTGTTATAATCCTCTTATATGCATTAGGTTCCTTTCATTTCTCGTGATCGCTGATCTTTACACTAATCCACTTGACCATTGTTAGTGGATTGATTGGGTAGCTTAGCAAGCCGACATTCATGGGTTTTGTTTATCCACCAAAGGGGATTTGCAAAGCTATCACCGGCTCCCCACCATCTTATCATATTTACATCTTATACCTAGCTCATCCATCCCATTCCCCTAAAAGGTCATCCTAATGAACAGACTAGGGGAATGGGATAGAAGGGGCTAAAGGCCCAAAAAGCAAATGTGTAAAAGATAAAAGCCATAGGAAATAAAACTTAGAGAGGCTTTTTATTGCCTTCCAGGGGATCCCCTAGAAGGCAGTAAAAAGCTTCTCGATAAGAAACAAAGGACCCTAAGAAAATAATAATAAAACAAGACCTAACTAGAGGATGGGAGGTCTCATCACGAGTCATTCTATCATGATCATGGGTATCTAAAGGTATGATATTGTTAATTATCCTGCTCACCAAGTCTGGCAAAGACCTTTGGTTGCATGCAATAAAGGGGGGTCTCATCACGGCCAGCCTTATCATTTCTACTTTAAGATACTGCTAATGTCATTTCTGGCCACCAAGCCAAGGCAAGGTCCTCCCGGTCAGACCTTGAAGGCAAAAGAAAGAAAAGCAATAAAGAAAAATGAAGGCAATAAATAGCTTCAAAAAATGCATCCATGACGGCACAGCCACCTCCCACAAAGACACCCACGGACAACACCGCCTTTGGTCTTAATATTTATGACTGACATCCCTAAAACCATATCACCTCATAAAACATGGCTTGAATGATCTCTCAGGAAACTTTCCATCTCGTAGGGTATTGTTCATTAGGTTGTTCTGCCTGCTTCTTTAGCTTTGTATAGTGAGATCTGTGGTAATATCTTTGAGCTCTGGGGATGATATGTTAGGGATTACATGCATATATTTGATAACTCTTAATGATGAAATATGATTTACATTGAGACTTTAGGACCTGATGAGCCCATGGAGGGTGTAGTTTTTTGAGTGTGCGTGACCATGCCCGATGGACGTGTGCACCAGAGGATCAGCACACATGGGGAGATGATTATTCGACCTCCATGGGGTTGAAGATCCTAATAGATGGATGTTGGGATGGCGTGAGGACAACGCGCCAAGATTCAACCCCTGCACTAAGAAGACGGTGATGACTACTAGGACACTTCAAGGTAGATTTGACCTATGGGGGATCACCCCTCGCAGATGAGATGATGGTTTTGATGGACAGAACGCCACCGGGTATAAAAGTTGGATGCTGTGGAGGATGTGGCAAGCAGGTTGGACCTTCTGGCACGGTAGCCATGTGAGCCCTAGAGGGTCCAACGCTTACCTCTCGATGCCGGATGATGCCCTAAAAAGGGCTTAATGTGCCCTCGAGGGCCCTAGACGCCTTTAGCCTTACTTTTACTATTTTTATATTTTAATGTGACAAACAATGGAATATTGTTAAGTCAACCTTGTCGACTGCTTTTAATGACCTATTTGTAATTCAAGGTCATATGGATGATATATATTAAGGATTCTCATTTCGATTACACATAACTTGCTCTTGTGGAGAGTGATATGCATTCTTTGTCTGATTTTGGATCTTTGATGGAGGCGCCATAATTTGGAAGGATTATTCAGTATGTATATGGTGTTTTATCATTGTGCTGCAAGCTACAACTAGGGTTTGATAAGCTCATCTTGATTTGTAAGTGTTTTCCTATACAAAAACTCTTTGATTGAATGTATAGTTTAAAATTCTTGGCTATGCATGGTTACATTGTTATTTTATTAACATTGAAACCCTAGGAGCAAGCACACAAGTAGTATCCTTTTGCTCATGTCCCCACGATAGACTTATTTAGCCATTTGATTTAGAAGAACATTAGCAATTGAAGCACTAGTTCCTCTTTTCTTGAGTTAGATTTGGAAACATGAATTGAAGAAAGAAGACGCCCTAAGCCTAATTGATTTTACACCTAGTTTGCTCTCTAGGGTTTGAAAGCCTCGGTCTCAAACAACAAACATTCTTTTCAGCCATAGATTTTATAAGTTTCATAGATAAACTGCTTTTTCCAAGTATTTTTAAGGAAAGAGGAGGAGCATGAGGCCTAGCTTTTAGCCAAGACCTAATGAGCCTTCCCTTAGGGTTTTGATTTGCGGCCCCCGCCATTGCAGCTTAATTCTCATTAAACCTTAACTCTCCGGCCCTGAAGTTTTAAAATCTTTCCAAGCTCTTTAGCCCCTCTTGGACTACTTACCCAAGGCACTAGTCTAATAAATGCAACGTTGAGAGTTTTGTATCAAAACAACCTTTCTATCTTCTAAAAACTTGAACCCTAACTAACCTAGCCACCTACTTTAATCCTTTTAACTAGTTGATGACGCCGTTCCTCTTTAACCCCTTGTTAGTGTAAACGCCAGGCTTTGTCATCCCTTTGATAGACATTTTGAGTGTTGAGAAATTTCTACGGCTTATTTAGAAAAACGTCCAGCTTATTGTCTAGCTAAAACTAACTTGGAATAGGGCCATTTTCATCTTTAGTAGTTTGACGCAAGAATTAGCTGATGTATATATGACACATTTATTGTATCATTGTGATAATACAAGGACGGACTTTACAGGTTGAATGCCATGGCTTTTTTGTATTTATTGAGGAAGGAACATTATAAGTCTTAGCTTTAAATTGAAATCATTGACTGGCCAATATTTGGTTAATATTTGCTATTGCTCATAAGGTATTAAAGATAGTCATTTTGGTTATTTTGAAGCCACTAAACCACCTAAGGGTATATTTCTCTTAGTTTTATCATTGCCTCGTCTCGCAAACAGGTTCCCTTATCAATGGAACATCTTCTCGGATTATCCATTTGGTAGTAAATTGGTGAAGGGAATCTTACCCCTTAAACTTTGAGCTCCTTAAACCCTTGATCCTTTTCCCTTTATAGGAACCCCGATTACTAGGGACGTTTCCCTGGGATTAGCCACCCTAATAGGAAAGAGCTCCCCATCGAGGTGATAATGGGTGGGGAAGCCTCAGCCTTTGAGTCTTGGTCTCCAAGCTTATTAAACCTATCCACAACCTATGATAACAGCCACAACATCTATGAGAGTGTTGACTCTCATTTGTGATTGTATCTTTACCTTAATCTTGTCAGATAAATGAGGCGGATAGCTCTAAAGGAGCTACTGGATGATTGTTCGCGTGCTATTGCTTGGTATTATCAAGAAGGATATTCTTGCTTAAAATATTTTGTTGACCTTGCTCCTGTGTCACATGAGGATGGAGAAATGGCTGCGGGTTGCCAACGGCTAAAAGGAGAAATCATAATGGAAGAAATCTTGAGTGAAGATAATACCTAAGCCGTAGCGCATGACTCCACAATTATTGAAGAATCCATGTGAATCCTAGAAGATTAGCTCACATCAACTACAAGGCTACCATACATATGCAAAGCTATCACAAAGCTTCATTTTATCCCAAAGGCATCATCGGGAAGGTGTATGCGATGGGTGTGCATAAGGGAAGAACGTCAATAACCCGTTTCTGAAGAGTGACAACAAGGCAAAAGGAGTCCTAGAACTCATCATTCAGATGTATGTGTATCTAATATCATCATCCTCCACATCGGGTATGCATATCGTATGTATCATTCATTAATGATTGCTCTCGTAAAAGTTATTCTTGAGATAGATCGAATATGATCAAGGAACTTCCAAAGCCTTGATAAGAGAACCCTTCCAGAAGGAAGATTAAGATACTCAGTACCGATAATGGAGGAAATGTAATTCTCAAAAAGAATTCCTCGTGAATATTCACAAAATGTTGGGATCAAGATCTCCAACAAAACGGCAGAAATAATCCAAGAACTTAACCATGTTGAAGTCAGAAGATCAAGATCTTCCTATGCTTATGGGTTGCATACACGATACCGCTATGTGCGTAACGTACCATCCCATAGTGCACTTCAGTTCAAGACCCTGTGTAAGAAATGTTCCCTGGAAAGAAGCCAAAGGTAAGCCTATCCTCAAAATATTTGGCTGTCCAGTTGTTTATCCATATACCAAAGAGAAAAGAAACAAGCCGGAGCCCTCCAGAAAGAAGGGAAAATTCGTGGGATACTGTGAGGTAACCAAAGCCTTCGCGACCATATACCGTCACCGCCATTATTGAGATCATCAGGACGGACTTTGATGAAGCAAAGAACACTTAAGAAATCTAAAAAGATCTACTGAAGAAGTATATGAAGAGTGACCCAGAAATCCTGCAGACTGTTGCACCGTGAGGTAGGTTCCCAGAGTTGTAGAACCCGTAAGGGAAGTCGTAATTTCCCATGATGAGGAGACGACTGAAGATCATGATATAACAGGTTCAAGAACCTCCTCAAATGACCTTCCCATAAAAGAAAGCCTACTTGGTAAAGAGAGCTTATACAAGATGGAGAGAGGGATGGTGTTCCAGAAGGAACCAAAAGACAGTGAAAGATCAAAGCCATTCTCCAGCTACACTGCTTTAATGTGCAATCTACTTGATGAAGAACCTACATGCTTTTGAAGAAGCCATTCAAAGAAGAATGCGTGATGCTATGATGTGAGGAATACTTAACTATTAATAAAGAATGATGGCGGGAAATAGTTCCAAGATCGAATAAAGATGGGGTATCCCACATATGGCTCTTCAAAATAAAACATACGATGGAAGTATTGGAGAAATATAAAGCAAGATTTGTCGCCGATTTTTCCTGTGAAAGGAAGGTATCGACTATGAAGAGACATTCTTCCTGTATTGAGGCTTCCTCGACGTAGGATCCATTATAGCTCTTGTCGCTAAGATGAAATGGAATGATCAGATGGACGCAGAAGACAACTTTCCCGACGGTATATCGGAAGAGAAGTATATAGAGTAACCCCAAGGATTTGAGGTTGAAGACAGAGTCTCATGTTCCGATTGAAGAAAGTCTGATATGGATTGAAGCAAGCTCCCCAAGCTTGGGAAGGCCATATGCATTAGCTGACGAGCTTAGGCTTTACCAAGAGAAAAGCGGACTCAAATTTACTGGAGATTATGGATAATGAACCAAGAATATTACTACTATATGTGGATGACTGACTTTAATCGAGAAGAAAGCTCATCACCAATGTAAACAGACTTCGCCGCAGACTTGCAGAAATGAAAGACTTTGAACTAATGCATTACTTTAGGCCTTGAGGTATTATGAGTCCAGAAAGAATCTTCCTTAACTAAGGGAAGTACACGATCAAAATATTAAAGAGATTTTACGCTAGGGAATGCAAGTCCATGAATACACCCATGTAGCAAAGTCAAGCCGCTATCGACATCACCGTGATTTGATAGATGCCATACTCTGCATTGCGAGAGATTATTGGATCGCTGATGCAATTCGGTTTAACACTGTGATCAAATATCCGTTTTGGCAGCGGAACACCTTGAGTAAGCTCGCAGAGCCTAGACGGTTCACCTTGTGGTCGCAAAGCATGTGATGAGGTACTTTAAGGTACATTGGATTATGGTCTCAGCTTATGATGGAGATCATGACTTCACACTAAGTGGATACCGATGCAGATTAGCGTGAAGCGCTACGTATTTAAAAATCACTTCAGGATGCTATTTGAGTTTGGGATCATGATCCTCGCGGGCGTAGGCAGGGAAGCAATCCAAGATTGCTCTCAGCGATGAAGCAGAGTACATTGTCGCGATGTTTTGCTAGTCAGGAAGCTATATGGCTTGGAAAGCTGTCGGATTGCCTATTTGATTTGGAGGTGAGATAAATCAGCGATTCTATGTGACAATCAGAGTTGCATAAAAAATACAGAGAACCTTGTGTTCCATGACGTCATATAATACAGAGATCCGCCATCACCATCCGCCGACATGGTACAAAGAGGAGCCTTGAAGCCCAATACATTAGCACGGATGAACAGTTGTCGATGTGTTGATCAGTTTATCGGGTAAAGTTTGAACACTTTTGAGATAAGTTTGGTATTGTCCGGAAGGACCCTCCCTGAAATGGGGAGCATATATATTTATTCCATGCTTCTGACCTCACTATTAAAAATAAAGCATGACGTCGTGTGATACTTACTTCTGACCTCACTGTTAAACGTAAATCATGACGCCGTGTGATCCTTGCTTCGACCTCGTTGTTAGACGCAAGCAAGATGAGCCAGCGCGCCCGACCGCCAGATCGTAGAAGCATGACGCCGCGGTGATCTTGCTTCGACTCGTTGTTAGATCGAAAACAAGATGAGTCATACTGATTCGCCGTTAGACATAGCATGACGCCGGTGATCCTTGCTTCCCGGACCTCACTATTAGACGTAGCAAGATGAGTTATGCTTCACCTAGTTGTTAGACCTAAAGCATAACGCCGTTGATTCCTTGATTTTGACCTAGTTTTTAGATGTAAAGGAAGATGAGTAATTGCTTCTGACTTCGTTGTTATATGTAAAGCAAGTTGAGTCATGATTTTGACCTCGCGGTTAGACGTGAAGCAAGATGAGTCATGCTTCGACCTAGTTGTTAGACGAATCATGACGCCCGATTCTCGCTCGACCGAATTGTTGTGGACGTGAAAAGCGCAGATGATGATGTTACTTGCTTCCTCGACCTGAAGTTGTTAGACGAAAGCGAAGATGACATGTTACTTGCTTCAATCTAGTTGTTAGATCGAAGCAAGATGATCGACACCGAGCTAGTAGTCAACCTACTGCGACATTGAGCCGTTGTATATCGATGTGCCACTTAAAGTGGCCGGATGATATCATTTAATATTATTTGATGCAGATGATGATAGCATTCTTTCAAGAATGATGATGTCGCCGATGAAGAAAAACTTCCCGATGATCGTGAAATGTGCTAGACAATGTTTCAAGCTGATATTGACGACATCGGCCCCTCCGTGATGCCAATGTGATGATGCGCACTCGTGATGTCGGAGCGAAGAATACCCTTCTTATTAAGGGGAGTGTTGAAATAATGTAATTGGCACATATCTATTATTATTGGATTAAATCCCTCATTGCTGATTAATCAAACTTTGTCAATTCATTTTAAAGTGGAGTCGCCAGATGACCGTTTATTTCGTGACAAACAAGAGCATCAAACAAAAGAAAAACAAGAAGGAAAAAAACAAAGTTAATTTGTTAAGTTTGAAACAAGAATTGGACATCAATGAGTGCTTCTTCCCTCAAGAATTTCAAGCAGCCAACAAGGATTGCTTCCTTGCAAGATGTTTGATAGATTTGTCTCAATGGAGTCGCCACTTGGAAAATAATCACACAAAGCTAACCAATGCAAGCTCAAAGAATTTTAAGGACAAGCTTTTATTATTTAGTTCTTAAAAAAAAAAAATTGTTGTTGTTTTGACTAGATGGTCAGATTCTGATCCTCTAACGGCCAAAGATGTTAACAGTCTCTAATATTAATACTTGCAAATCCAAAGTGAGTGCCAAAGTCTAAAGCTCTCACTTAGTGTGTACTTGATGCTAATAATGCCTAGGGTTCATAGTCCACATCACACCTTGATTTGAACCTCTTCCTTCTAGGCTTGTTCCTAGGGAAGCCAAGGGGTAGACCCTAGTTACCAGATTTGGATTTAATGTTTATGTTCTAGGATAATTTTAGTTTGTTAAAGGCTTTTGGGAAAGCTAGCCTAAGATGCTAAGCCGTGAAATGAAAAGTGAAAGTCTATCTATATGACAATCACCCCTTTCCTAAGTCAACTATGACTAGTGCCTGGCAGTTGGGCAATGGGGTCAACTTAAGTTTGAGGGTGTTCAACTACAAAAATATTACAAGTAAAGTGACTTGAAACTACCCCACAAAAGCAAATACAATTACTTACATAAAGAATTAGAGATGTTACAATAATTACACGAGATACAAATAGACAAGATAAAGATGATACTAAAATGTGAAAGCTAAAAGATATTCAATTCAAAATCAATTACATCATTAAGCATGCCCCAATAGCACTTACTCTTCTTTGGCTGCTTAATGACAATCACTAAAGCACCTGCAGACTCAAGAAGTTGCGATGTTTCCCAAGTGGATATTCCTAACCTTCTTGGATCACACCACACAAGCAAATAGGAAAGATATATCAATGTTTTAATCACAAATGCTCATATAAACTTAAGACAATTTAGAGATAAACCATAAAATTGCAAGTAAAGATTGTAAAGATATTAAGTGCTTTGCAATAAGTGTGTCCTAAGCATACATCTAAGTCCCCAAACACACATGGATTATCTATGCAACCAAGTGATTAGGGAGTTTCTTAAAGTTAAGTAAATTTTATTATCCCTAAACCATAGCTTTAAGCTTTGTCCCCTTGGCCAAATGATCTGTGTGTCACAGATAGTATAACGAAAACACCCTTCTAGCCTGTGTCACCGATAGTTAGCATTTACCTCCTCGAGATCCTCCGAGTGATCGCGGGATGGTCCTCGCCCTTCGTTGTTTTCTCAAACCCGTTTTAGATGGTGGAGATGGTTGAATAAAGCCACCTGCTGTCTAAAATGTTGTTATGACTCATGGGTGAGTCTTTAGGTGTGTTACGTTGATTTTAGGAGTGTTTTAGGTGTTTAAAATTTGCGTTTTAGGCCCGAAACCGAAAATGAAATTGCTCGAAAACGAAATGCTAGTGATGTAAATATTTCAGCCCATAAGCTCAAAATAACATGAATGTAAAAACGTGCTTGAAATGTAATGCTGAAAATGTAACGATTTAGACCATATTATAAGATAACATGAATGAAAAAAGCTTATAAGATAACCATCATTAACATAGCATTCCATTCACCATCAATAGTATGTAACTTTGCAAAAAGGAAAAAGGCAAGAACAACTTGCCGAAAATGATAACAAGAATAAGACTTAGGGATTAATCATTCATCAACACTTATGTATGTTAAACCAATGTAAAGATAGATGTGTTTGAAATGGAAACTTAAAGCAATGTAAAAGATCTATATCCTAAACCATGAAAAGATCATATATGCTTAGAAGATAAATGAGATAAATGACTTAAAGAAAAGATTAGTTATATCACTTAAGCAAAACTTAAATCATTAACCCATAAGACATTTAGAAGCATATGGAAGGGAAATAACTTGAAAGAAAAGACAAGATTATTATGATGACTATTCTAGAATATATTAGATCATTAGAGCATATAGACTATCAAAGCAAATAAATTTCTCTTTAGCCTTACAATTTTGGGATTACTATCCCAAGGTGTAGGAAACTAACACCTATCAAACTTAGAAATTGAAATAACCACTCACAATGACCAAGTTGTTGTGGAGCGCAAGCCTACCATTGTTGGTCAAAGAGGGTTTAGAACAATTAATCAAATGAAGTAAAATTAACAAAAAATGCAAACTGACTCACAATGGCCAAGGTGGAGGCAAGCCTACCAGCGTTCTGGCCAAAGAGGGTTGGAAATAAGAAACACTTGATTTCTTATTATATTAGCCACACAACCTTTGCCTTTGTAGACAAGTGCAAGAAATAAAGAATGCTTATAAATAATGAAACAAATAAGCTGAAAAAGTAGCAAATAAATGCAATATACAAAGAGGGAAGGGAAAGGATTCGTTACCCAACTTGTGGAACCTCTTGGGGATGTTGTAGGAGTGAATTCTTAAGTGTTTCCTTGTTCCTAGTAAGAATCTGAAAAAACCAGCAAACAAAAGCTTCTGGAAATGTCAAGAAAACACGTGTGGGTTGTTAAGAAAATTCTGCTTTTGCTACGTAAATTTCCACGTAAAAATCTCCAAGTTGAAATGTAAATATTTTGACCTATCTAAGACAAGGTAATGCTTAATATGGAATGAAATGACCACAATATATCAGATCCAAATCAAAAGCAAGGAGTTTAAGAAAGCTTTGGTTGGAAACTTCTAAAGCCTGAACGAACTCTTTTGAGGAAAATCTGCACACTTAAAACAAGATGTGAGTCCAAAAATAGCATAATATGATGAGATAGATTAGCAAAATGAACTAATTCACAATGCTAACCACCAACATATATATAGATCAGCAACATCAATGTCAAATGACCTACCCAAACAAAACTAATTTTGCTCAAGAAACTAGTTAAAAACTCACAATATGTAAGGGAACAAGATCACCTCAAAAGTGCAATGACAAATTGACATTTCAGATTGATCCTAAAATCCTCCAAAGCTTTTATTATTGAATTCAAATGGGAGAGTCTGAAACAACTAATTGCTTCAATGCTCTCAAGAGAAATGAGGGAATGTGAGATGGCAAGAGCAAGATGGATGAGGCAAAATTCAAAGAGGCATAACTTTTTCAAAGAATGGTGGATTGGGAGTGAGGAGAGGATCTATTTATACTTGGAGAGGCAAACCTACCTCTTGGATCAATGACAAGTGTCCACCACCAAGCATAAGAGTAGATCTCTCATTAGGCACAACATCTAGGGTTTGAAAGATGGATCTAGGGTGTAGAAAAAATGCAGGAGGCAAGTTGGGATCAAGCAAAAGAGGCGTGGGATAAACACTTGATGCCATGAAGGTGTGAGAGGTCTCAAATAATTAAAAAAAAAAACTATTCGGGAGTTTCTAGAAGGAGGGCGTAACTCTCTCTTGGAGGGGCAAAAGAGGAAAATGAAGAAATGGAGGGAATTAATGAAAAGGAGGGGACTCTCATCCTAGGAGGTGATGGGGTCAAAGGAGTCATAACTTGGAGGCGTAGGGCCCTCAAATAAGTCGCTACAACAATCTCTCCACTGCTGAAAAAAAACGTCAATCCCAGGGGACATGATGTTTGGAGGTAGAAGGTGGGTAAGGGGTTAATAGGTTGGAAAAGGTTGGGAGGGCTAGGTAAAGTCCACCTTGCCTTTTCCACCTCCAAATCCAAGAATTTAACTCTTACAAAAAAAAAAAAAAATTACAAAATGACTTGTGCAACGAAATTGTTGTTTTGACTGACTAACACCGTGGACAAATGCATAGCAACTTTGTCCAACTGAGATGAAACTTGGTCTATGGATGCAGGGGTGCCATTCCATTTCTTTTGAACACAACAATTCTATCGAAAACCCAAAGACCCAATTTTTAAAATATTTGCTCAAACATTATTTATCACTTTCAAATAATTAAAATTCCAACCTTAGGAAAATTAATTAATAAAAACCTATCTAGACTCGACGAAATTCGTGAAACTTTCTACAATGTCTAAAATGATCATTTACATCATTCCTAAACAATAGCTACTCTGTAAAGCTTGATTATATCTTCATTAGAACGCTGCTCACCACTTTGAGGAATTATTGCATGTGTGAGGGAAAAAACTGATGGGAAATCAACTGTGCCAAAGCCTAGGTTGACAACCCCGAGGGATAAAAACTCCCTAAGTGAAAAAAGAACTCCCAATGAAAACATCCCAAGGCACTGACCTAACCATGATCCATGCACACCTATTACAATATTAACCCACGTTGGGGTGTGGGAAAATTTCAATATAACTTTGTGTTGGAGCATAAATGCCCAAGTAGAACCACATCGCCTTTCAATG
>SNQJ01S0165132.1:9573-21128 GCA_010110895.2 Picea sitchensis | reverse complement strand
TACAACAGGTTTTGTTGTAGGTTGTATCCCTTCATTTGCTGGATAATAATAAAGGAAGGACCTGACAATTTCTCTGGTGGACATAGCCCACAATGGGTGAACCATGTAAATCTGTGTCTCTATTGTATTGTGTATCTTCTGTGTTTTGTTTCTGCATTTGTTTTATTTTATTGCTCCGCGGTCCTGTTTTTCTAACAACCCTCGAACCAGGGCTATGAATCCACAAGGATGGCTCCATATTGTTACTCGAATTCCCAAACCAGTCAGCACTCAAGCTCTAAAAGGCTTCCCAACACCCATAGCAATCCAAGTACCCAACTCTCTTCTACCTAGCCTGCACCACCCAAGAGAATGAACCCTCTCCCTTTTGTTCCACACAGTTACACTGGTTTTCCTTCTCCTTCTAGGGCTCCATTGCATCTGGTCCAGAATATCCATGCTGGGACACTCAGGACTCGCAGCTAAGAGAAAATATGGACAGAGGCCAAAGCATCTCAGACATGCAGGCCTCGATTCATGGTTGGATTACACCAGCAATCTCTACAACCAATAATACCATGGCTGCACTTCAACATTTCATCCTCCTTTCCCAATCCAATACAAACATGAGGAAAGATGAATGAGTGAGGGAATGAATTGAGTGCAATATCCATGAGAGGAGTGCAATAGAGTGCATACGTGAATGAAATCAATGAGTGAGGAAACCAACAAAAGAACGATAACAAGGACGAGAGTGAGAGAAAGAACAAATGAATGAACCACCCAACAGAACATGGATGGGTTCAAGTAATTCTTTGGAATCAATAACCTCATGGCCTTCCCCCAAGAATCTCACGTAACTAATTTCCCCCATTAAAAAAAATGGGTAATTAAAAAAAATGAAATAAACACTTAGCCCCTCAATCCCCCTCTCTTGTGGAATCATATCCCCCTATAAATTTATTCCTTGTCTATCTAGTATCCAACGATGTATTTATTATTAATAATGATCAAAACATTACATTTCTTAGGCACACTAGACTCTTTTAATTTTCTGGGCACTCTAGCCTCTCAACAATTAACAAATACATTATTTAATATGGTGCTCAAAACCTGAGGTGTTACAGTCCCTCACATGTGAATTGACTTAGACTAATTCTGTAACGCGCAATTGGATAATGGAGGTGGAGGATTCTTGACTTTTGTCCCCCACATGTGAATTGACTTAGAGTAATTCTATAAACACACAATTGGCTAATGGAAGTGGAGGCTATTGATGTTTGTGCATCACTAACTGTAACCATAGAACTAAGAAGTGTCTACAATAATATCCAAATTAAATATTTTTGCATTGAAAGTAATTTCACTTCAACAACACTATTAGCTATGATAAATGGAACCAACAACATCGCTTCGCTTGTAACTTGTGTTCATTTATATATTTATATGGACATTTATATAGAAAAAGACCAACCTAATAAGTTGTTTAAACTAAATTTAAAATAAGTCCTTTAAACTAAGGTGGAGAATATATTTAAAATAAGTTGTTTAAATTATATTTGTTAAAAAAATCTATATGTTAAACTTGTTCCATATGTAAGTGAGAGAGAAACATTCAATCAAATATGGATGTCGGTGCATTATGCATATGCTAAAATTGGTAAGTGTTATGTGTTAAAAGACCATTATATTGGAAGAAGCACATGATGGGATAGAAGGAGGACATTATGCAGTTAAATCTATTGTGTCAAATATCTTATGCACATGACTATGGTGGACTATACTCCATAGGGATGCAAAGGAATATTCTCAGACATGTGATGTTTTTCAAAGGGTCAAAAAGCCCTCTGGAAGGGATGAGATGCCATTGAATCCACAAGTTATATTAGAGGTTCTTGATAAGTGTTCCATAGACTTCATTGGATCGATCAACCCACCAACAAGAATATCATGGGTGAGATACATTATTACAAGCACGGAGTATCTGACTCGTTGAGAAGAAGCCACACCAGTTACAGATTGCAGCTTAGAAATTGATGTGCACTTTTTATTCAAGAACATAGTAAATCAATTTGGGTGTACAAGAATATTGATGAGTGACCAGGGGACAAAGTTCTTCAATAATAACATATCATCTTTGACCAAATAATTCCAAATAATATAATCAAAAGAGTACGCCATACCACCCACGGGCCAATGGAATGGTAGAATCATTCAACAAAATCCTAGAGAATGCACTGACAAAAATATGCAACAAAGGTAGAGATGACTGGGACTTAGGAGTCCCGACTATATTATGGGAATACAGGACAACCAACAAAAAATTGACAAGGAGAACACCTTTCATATTGGTAAACGAAAAGGAGGCAGTCATGCCGATGGATTTTATTGTACCAAGCTATCACAAATATTTTAGATTCAGGCGCAATACATGAATGCCTATCACAACTAGTACATCTTGACGAGGATAGGTTGATCATGGGATTTAACCAGCATGTTCAAAAGGCAAGGGAAAAATATTTGCATGATAGAAACATTAAGTCGAAAAATTTCCAAGTAGGTGACTTGGTACTACTGTGTGATAGAAAATTTATGCAACACCTAGGGAAGTTATGTATGCATTGTTTAGGATCGTATGTTATCAAGGAGGTGACAGAGGTAGGTATTGCACAATTGGAAACACTTAGTGTAAAATCATTGAAAGGAAGGGTGAACAAAAGTCGGCTAAAACTTTATCAAGAGGGCCGACAAGCTGCACAATAGGAGGAATTGCACAAGAAAAAAAGAAGGGGAATGACAATGGGAATTGCGTAGAGAGGTGAAATTGTGCCAACCAAGGACACTTTATGTGGAAGCGATAAACTACACAATATTAATTGTAATTCCCAACATAAAAACATCACGGAAAGTATGAAAAGGGTGGAAACGATAGTTATGGGAGGATAAGGACAAGTTATTAAACTTTCGTTATAACTAGGAATAAAGCCACCATAAATCCAAGTCGTAAAACCATCATAATGACAGGGAGTAAAAGAAAAATGTTGTTGATACATAGGATAGAAGGGTAGCACACGACGTAAATCCAATAGGGGATTTTTCATTAAATGACCATGAACACGAACACATATCATGCTACGGGTAGATGAGATAGCAAGGAAGGCATGAAGACCAGTGCACAACTGGAAAAAGGGTATACAATCTGCCATGGCTTTCCAATGCAGGATATTTTTACTTATCATTACATGAAATGCAAAGAGCATAGAACTCGAGAGAGATACTTAAATAAATAAACTATTAGAGTCGAGTTAACTACAGACATGGCCCCACCCAAAGCCACAAGAGGAGCAGTAGTGGTAGCAAGAAATAATCACATCAGAGATTTAGCAACTGAACCAGAGATTGAGGAAACCTCAGGTGCATCCTCATCGGAGCTGACGTTTCCTCGTGACTACATCCCAACTAGGAAGGATGATGACCCACCAATCACACTATAGAAGACTCCATATTATACATTGGTGACCCAATACATTCCAGAGGAGGTCATCATTTATGAACACATGCTATGTAAGGTACCTCATCTTAAATATGAAGACCAAGACATTACCGATGTGGTGAAATTCCCTGAACTTACGCCTCGTGAATACCTGGAACTCAAAGTAGACCCACATCCACAACAGAGCATACCATTAGCCATGTTTTAGGCCAAAGGATTGGAGTGAGAAGGCCTCCTCAATCTGTTTGACATCCCACACTTCAGACATAGCAACGAAGTCAATGCCTATGTCAAATGCCTCTTATTTTGTGTGCATGGGGGGTACATGTGGTTGGATAGGCCAATTTATATTGACATTAGACTTGATAGAAAGGATCATAGGGATTCCAACCCAAGGGAAATACCCACTTTATTATCTTCAGATAAAAAGACATAAAGATCATAGTCAGAGGTTATGTGAGTGAAGTTTTGCACGGTTAGAGCAGTGCGCGACCTATATGTGAGACAACCATTTGAATAATGACGTAGATGTTAGCATGCAAGATGATATGAAAGTGTGGTAAGGGTCAAGTACCATCATGGGTAATAGTTGTGGTAGAGAAATGTGTATAAGGCACTAAAATGAGCTAGGCACCATTCTTACTGAAGCGGTTCCTAATGGACTACACAAAATCCCAACATAATGGAATGGAGTTTCACTACCCATGGCTCCTCATTTTGATTTCTTTCAAAGCATGGGGAGATTCAGAGGATGTACAGTTTTTAGGGCTGAGAGGGAATCCACGTGTCACGAAAAAGTACCAAAATTTTTGGTTTTCAATGAACAAGAGGAGACAGACGAACAACAACATAGAATTCTTTATTTATGCTAAAATAATTTGACAGAGTATCTAGAATGCACCACTTATGACACCACATTTTCTCGATGCATATGGACTAGTTGTGGAGTTTCACACAGATAGGAATCACATGTATATCAAATCCAAGAAGGATCCAAGGGAGGAGTGGGTCGGAACAAAGTGCAATATCATGGAAGAAGAAATCCAACTAGTCATGTAGGATTGGGAACCAAACTAGAAGGTCCCAACACAAGGGGATGCAACATCATAGGGGGGGAACACCAAAGAAGCACAATGCACATATGTAAAAATTATCCCTCCAAGAAATGGGGTGGAGGATACAAATCAAGGGAATGGCATGGAGGACACATCAGAAACACAACCAACAGACCAACCTCCACAACCCCTGCCTAAGACAGGGAAGAAATGGCAAGATCAAAGGACACGTTACTATGCATGAAAGAACACAAAGGCCCAACATCCACCATCTATATACACACTAATAGACGATGACATGCACAACATTGGTTATCGACTAAGGGATTCTGCAGAGGAAGTCCTTGAAGACACCCTAAAGAAACATGAAGAACTACAAACGAAGGTGCAGGACCAATGTTTGAGGCTACAACAGTTATTGGAAACAGTTTGATTGGAACTTGCACAAGGATCAGGCACAACCCAAGAAGGCATAACAAAGAAATCATAGACTGTAGTATCAACACAACTAGAAATAGAGTGCAGAGTAATCAATCACCCAATAGAGACAGTTGGGTTACCCAACCGTGAAGTACAAGAGAAGTTGCAGGGACTAAGTCACATGCACCTAGTTGTGTCACAAATTCCCATGGAATTCTTATAGGTTTTTCACACAAGTATCTTGCAGGAAATACGTCTTCAAGAAAACACTGCAACCAATGAATTTGAGAAAGTAGAAGCAGAGAATACATAACTACAGAAGCAATATACCACTGCAGTACAGAAAAATTGCACAGTAGAGAAATGAGTGGAACTCGCGGTGAAAGAGAAGAAAGATGTTGAAGGAAAGGAAAATAAATCCTTGAAAGAGAAGAGCGAGGAAGAGGTCAAGGAAAAGAAATCCTTGAAAGAGAAAGAAGAAGTGGAATAAAAAGATGGCATAGACTTGAAGGAAAAGAATGAAGTCAAACAATTGGTAGAGAAAATCCAAGTGACAATCCATAACTTATTCAAAGAAGTACCAAACATACCATTGATCATGAATGTCACAATAGAAGAGAAGGTATCCAAGATAAGCACACTTATCAAGGAACTCTACACAAGATCACCAAGTTGGAACTACGTGTAGTACCAGGGACACAACGAGAAGAAAGGGAGCAAAGGGAAAGGACAACGCATACCTCGGTGGAAAAGATCAAAATCTTGGAACAAGAATGCATAAACATGTTCTATGAAGGCACATACATGTGGAAAAATCTTACTGACAACCCAGAGCTGAAATCACTGGAAGGGAAAATAAGGATTATGCAAGAAAAATCACATCAGACCACTCAGTGCGTAAATACTCTACCACCAGCAGAAAGAATGACAACACTCCTAGTTAACAGGAAACTATACAGTGATGTGGAACAGTTGAAAGAAGAACAACGAAATATCACAAAGGAATTACGACCGCAACAGGACAAATCCATCAAGGTACTATAAGAATTAGCTACCACACAAAGCATTACGACATTAGTGGCGCAAGACATGGAGGCCAAACTTACCATTTTCACAATTCATACGATAAGGAAATATTAAACGAGGAAAAATGATAGCAACAGTAAAGGAAGCGAAGGACACCCTTCAGAAGTTTACTAAGGCATGAAGGAGCATGAGACAACATGCCTAAGTGGCTCGAGACAACCAACAGGTGAGTGTTGGGGGCGTCTTGGGAAGGAAGTTTTGGGGATGGAACAGTGAGAATAGATGAGGCACAAGAAAAATACGTAGGAAGGGTTAAGGCATAAGAAGATCAAGAAGATCAACAAAGAAGAGAGAGGAAAGAGGAGAAGATGGGGACATGAAAGAACAACTAGCGCAAAATCTGGGAAAACCAGTTGAGCATGAGTTGTATCCAACTCATAATGAGTTGTTTCCAACCGAGCATGAGTGATGCATGCAGCCCTCCTCAAGCCACAGGTCGGAAGGTCCACGTACACAAGATCTTTTCTCTTCCACTGGCCCGAAGAGCTCCCGGAAATGGCTCTCCTATTTCCCTTTTGGGAAATCTGCACCCACAGCAAAACCTCGTGGAATCTCCCTTCATGCTTCGGCAGATCGGACTTTGCGATTCCGTGAATCCTGTGGTCAATCATCTTGTTTCTTAATCTCCGAAAACTGAAAACAATCAACAGTTGACATTTTCCTTGCTAATTTTGGATTTCTTCTTATCGCAATTTCGGGGGTTGCGATGCCAAACAACTCGTCCCCTCGACTCCCGAAACCCAATTTAACGAAACTTTGATGCACTCTCAAGGTTGACCTTCCAACGGTCCTTCGCTCCATCGAGACTTTGGACTTCACGATTTCGTGAATCCTGATGCAAGGATTTCGGGACTTCACCCCACGAAACCCTGAAATGGTCAACGGAATTTGACTTACGTGTTGATAGTGCGCCACCTTTCCTCCTTGTTGATTCTATGTCCCACACAATCCTCTCGTCCCTTCGGGACTTCACATTTCATGATTTTGCGAGTCCTGTTGCCAATATTACAGGACTTCCACTCGCGAAAACCTGAAATAGGAATCCATGGTAAAATCAGACGGCTCCTTGTTACACATCAACATTACTCGCTTTGATAAGTGTCGCATGTTCCTCACAACTGTCGCAAGTGTCGCATGTTGTTCACAAGTGTCGCAAATGTCAAACAAATCATATTTCCACGATGACGACACTAAGGATACACTTAGAATACCTCAAACACCTGATTTGAAGGAAGATGGATGGTTAACTAAAGTCAAATATCTCTTGCCACGTGAAAGCAGATTTCAAACTAAAGTTTTAGAAGGGAGCGCTCCCCTACATCACCCTTAGGAGCGCTGGTGCTCCCCTATAAGGTGATAGGGAGCGTTATAGCACCAAACTGCCCCTCTGAAGGAGTGCTATGGAGTTTTAGAGAGTTGGCGCCCCCCTTGAGCCTACTAGGGAGCGCTATAGCACCCTGATGCCCCTTTTGAGGGAGCGCTGTCTAATCTGGGCAGCAGTTGGCCCGTTGAGGAGAATAAGGGGAAAATCTTTCAAGTTTGGAAGGAAATTGCATTCAAATTTCTGGTTCAACCATGATCTTAGGAGAAGATCCCTGATCTAAGGAGGGAATTCCTCAACTTACCCTAAAGATACCACAAGAGGTTAGGCCTCTCTAAACCTATATAAGCAGGCTCTATGATGGTGGAAAGGAAAAAGAATTGCAAGCATGAAACCTATGATCTCATAGGAAACACACAATAGACTGGAGGAGAGTAATCAGTGAAGTTGTTGTCATTTGAGTCGTGGATCTTTTGAGTAAGGGTTAGACAAAGGGGACTGGATGAAGCTATCGCATTCACATCTACGACTGTAAGTTACTTATGTCATTCTTCTCATCAATATGACACACTTGGCTTGTTTCTTTCTAGTTTGTGTTTGATATTACATGAACTTGTCACTGATAGATAGATCTATTTTCAAGATAATATCAATAGGTAGGAAGTGGTTGTACTATTGTTTGTCTACAGGGCTCATCGAGGAGTGAAATATCGGAGCTCAACTCGGAGCGTGCAGGGACAAACGCCGGTAAAAGGTACTTCTTTTCTCCTTCCTCCTCATGCATTAGTTTGTATAGATCTGAAAGGAAGTCAGTGTCCACGTTAAGCGTCTTTTGTCTTAAGAGTTAAGAGTCTACCTCTCAAGAGGAGATCTACCTGTCTGGAGGGAGATTTTCCTTCAACAGAAACTGGCGACTCCACTGGGGAATCGAATCAAAACTATTGGTTTTTATTTTTCCTCATAAGACCTTGTCTTTCTCTTTGATTGATGTCAGACCTTGTTCACCCCTTCATATCTGATTGCACTTGCTGATTGACTCTTTACCCCATCACACTCAGCCTGATTGTCAAAATCTGATTCAAATTTTGGGTTTTTGGACTCTTTTGTGAGTTTTTTTAGCCTAGCGCCCCCTGCCCATGTTAGAAGAGCACCAAAATTCCTTGGAAGTGTTAGACAAAGCTTTATGACACTCTGGTGGCCCTTATGCCAGAGCGCCAACCCTTTTTTGCCCAAAATCTCTTAAAAAATTCCAATTTTTGGAGGTCCAAACCCTGTTTTTTTGCTTGTTGAGATGCTTGGTGATTCAATGATTCTTCCTTTGACCTGTGACATGCCTCGTCTTGAGAAGTAAACACCTTTTTCTTCAGATCTTATGCCTTTCTTCCTTATTTTTGAGTTTTTGCTGTTGAGAGCCTGAAATCAATCTGTTGTTTTTTCTCTCCTATCCGACTGAGCGAGAACTCAAGTGAAGGACACATAAAGTCTGTGACTCTTCTCACTTGGTTTGTTTGAAGGTCATTGTTATCTAAACATCTCCCTTTTGTGTGAATTGTTTGATTTTGCTTTGTTATCTTTGTTTTTTGTTTTCTTCTTGTTTCAATCACAACAAGAGGGTGTCTATTGTGTGTGCGAAATTTGATCATACTTGTCTAAATCTCCTTGATCTAAAAAGGTAGTTGATAGGAGAATTTTTTCACATTAAATTAGTTATCATTCGCATACAAACGTAAAAGTTACATTTTAGTGCTTGATTTGCATATTAGAAGGCATTTTTCGAAAAGGTTTTAGCGTTGCACTGGATTCGATTGAGAACCAATTGATAGAGGATTTTTCATATTAGTGTTTGAAAGTGAAAGTGACTCCTTCTCTTTCCCTTAAATAGGTGTTAATTGAAAAGAAACGACTGCTTATCATCTTTCATGCATATTTTTGGACATTGAGTCATCATTCTGTTAGTTTCACTTTCGTACACCCTTTGAGTAAAGAACAGCTATAAAATGAACGCTAATTAAAAATTATCTAGAACATTTTTGTTTTTAGGATATTCCACCAACAGTAGACTACGGTTAGCACTTTGGATTAGGCTATAAGCATAACTCTCCAAATTTTCCAAAACAAACATTAGCATCCTGAGTTAGGGAGAATCAAAACCAATTGTCGTATAAGTCTGCTTGGGATCCCCCTCTCACACAGGGGTTACGCACGAGGTCGCACTCGGGAAAGCTACGAAGATTATCCCTCCGTGGTTTGACTGATTGTAGTAGTCAGATCGTATTATGGGGATCACTTAAAGGTATACCCACAATGTTGAGTGAAAGCCTTTCAAGTTGATTCTGGGCTAGATTCCCTGCCCGTACGTTTGGACTGGACTATCGACTGTACCCGCCCAGGGGCTGACGGGGAATTGGTAACCTTAGTGGAAATAATATTTAGGGTCTTACACAAGGTGACAGTGAAGGGAAGTCTCACTGTACCTGGAACAGACATTGGTCAAACTCACTCAGGCTCCTTGGAGGGTAAATCCACAATTACTGCGTGGAATCTTGTACCAAGGCGTAAGTCTGTTAAGCTGGTCACCATTGTAACTGTTCCACCATATCCCAGCCCCTTCTCGACTTGATCACGCGACGCTGGATTTCATCACCAACTAGTACGGTCATCGAGAGAAGTTTTATCTGCTTGGTTGATTCCTAGATTTCTTAGCGCATGTTGTTTATTTTTGTTAGTTGGCCCTAGATTTTCAGTGTGATCTGTTATTCTCCACAATTGAGCCCATAGACGATAAAGGTCTTCTCCGATCACGTAGGATGAAAGGGCTACCTCTGGAAGGCTATCAACCCTTACTTTCTAACCCTCTAGAAGACAACTACCGTAGAAGGGTAGAAAATCCATCTGACGCCGGAAGTGTTATTGCTCCCCCGTTAGATAACCCAGAAGACGCTTTGGGCACGGTTGAAAATCCCACCATACCTGTGTCGGTAGATCCTCTCGAACCACTTTTGGTTCGTTTAGACTCCCTTGGGAACATCATAGACGAAGAAGTCCCACGATTACCGGAGAGGATCTTTACCGAAACATATATGGGATCCATGGAACCACTCTTTAGTGACGAGTATAGGACTCCTGTTAGTCCTAGCACCATAGTAGAAACCAATCCCACACCTGCTCATTCTGTATGGAGGACTTCATCGGGACGCGATCTCTATGAGAATTTCGAATCTATTCGACAACCCTTTCCTCCTCATGACCCTCCTAGTGAACCAGGACCATCCGGTCAAACCACGAATCACCCAGTCGATCAGGTTATTCACCCTGCTGCTACACCAACACAAGTCCATCCTAATGTTGGACTCATCACCTCTACTCATCCCCAAAGCACTTCAATATCTACCTCTATTTCTACGAGTTTTTACTCTACAGCGCCGCATGTTCCACACGATCCTGCTGGCACATCTTCTCACTTGAGAATGCAGACCCCTACTGGACAAACGCAACCGACTGGAGGGAAACCACCATCCAACATACCTTTCCCTCTTGGAGGACTACCTTTCCATGGTGGGCCTTACCCTCCCGGGGGACAACCCCATGTTCATGCTCCTCCTGGAGGGAAACCTCTGTTTTCCAGTCAAACCAAGGTCATACATCCACCACTGGCAGGGGGGAAACCCTCATTTGCTGGAAACCCTTCACAATCCTGGGGAGTATCTTTAGGAGGCACTTTTACTCAACCCCATGTTGGGGGGCACTTGTATAATAACCCACTAGCAGGAGTATCCAATCCTGTCCCTTCCGGAACATCTTACGGGCAATCTTATCCGGGCGGTATCCAAAACACCACCTGGAGTTCTCCAGGTTCACAGTCCTATCCTCCTCATGGGCCTCATGTGTATTCTCCTCCGGGATCTACCCCTTACCATTCTCAAGGCCAAAATGTTTATCTTCCTCATGGTCAAACAAATCACCTGGCCTATAATGTTCAAAACCCACCGGGTTATGCCCATGTTTCTCATGCACCATCGAATCCTACTTATCCTGGATAGCAACAACCGTATACAGGAGGACCTATTGGTTACAATTATCCACCTAACCCAGTCTATGGTCCTACTGGTGTTCCTATTCCACACCAGTATCATTCGCACATTAACTGACAACTACCTTTCCTTGCGACTCTGGATCTCCCAGACTTGTCTCGGTTAACTAA
>SNQJ01S0165130.1:4290-21128 GCA_010110895.2 Picea sitchensis | reverse complement strand
AATAGATCCATACCCGAATTGCTTCAGGTCCCCATTTTTTCTTTTGGTTAGTTGTGTCTTCATACTGCGAAAAAGACCATCGCACCAGTTGAACACACGAGGTTCTGTGCATTCCACAACATACTGAAAATAACTTTGGAGGGCCATGTGCGAAGATGTACTTCCTGCCATACGCGCAATGGTAAAAAGAATGGTCCGGAGAGTCAAATCTCGAACACCTCTGATGGCTACCTTACCTTTGCATCTCTTGGCCTCAGGTTCACAGTATCGACGGATGTATTCACTCATCGTAAGCCACCCACTCGACCTCCTGTTAAGGTCACACGTGCTCAACGACGGGATAACCTCGTTAAGAAGTAAATGTCTTCAACATCCAAGGAAAGAATGTGAACACCCACACAGAACGTCTGCTAGTATACATCCCACATGTGGACCAGGTATTCTAGTAACCTCAGTTGGGCTCTCATGCCCTGGATTTTATTTTTTCTTTAACAATCCACACTGTCTAAGGGCATTGCGATGCCTAGATCATTCAAGGCCATGAAGTCATCATCCTCATGTTCTCGTTCTCTCCACTCCAACATTTTGGCAATCAAATACCTGAATGGAGACGAGAAAATGAAGTTAGCATCTTCAATCGTTGCTTTTGAAATTCTTTTTTGGTCAAACACATGCATAAAGTTTTGGGTTTTTGGTCGCCACGGACGAAGTTTTAGTACAGCGAGAGGTTTCCATAGGTCCCGATACTAGTCACCTACGACACCTCCAGCCCATGCCTACCTGCCCAAAAACTACCTTTTAACCAAAATAAATGAATTTCAATCCATTGAAAAATGAGAGGATGACGAGCTTACCGTGTTGACGGAGGCTGTTTGCTGAATGGTCACATGTGCTTCTCGCAATCGACAGTGGAAATATGAGGTAAAAACAGGGTTTCTAGAAAAGTTTTGAATGAAATGCAAATGAAATAGCGATAAGATGTTTTATCCCTATTTATTTCACTTTTTACTTTTTTCTAATAATATTTTATATTATTTTAATGCATTTTATCATAACTTGAAGGTCTAATGATCTCGTGAGTCTTTTATTTTTCGCAGATGGAAATACTAAGGTCCTGAACAACACAATATTGATGTTTTTCTTGATTTGTTTTTCTGTTCGTTACATATACCAATACTTTTTCGGGTTTTTCAGAAAAACCTCGAGCTCACTTTTTGTTCGTTCTCATGCTCGAAAATCAATGAAAACGCAACCGAGTATACTTTTGTCGTTTTTTCCTACTCGTCATGGAAACACGAAAAGTGAAACCCATGGGGTATCCTTTAAGCTCTTTTCACACTCCATAAAAATGAAAAAGATTGTCGAGCGACATTTTTCTTTTCACGCTCGTGAAAATATTTGAAGAAAACATTCGATGGGTGATAGTATATCACTTTTTCAGTCTCATTGAATTACTTTACGTAAAAGGAACTGAGAGAGTTCTCTTTAAGTGTTTTTTAGACTCTATAAACATGAAAAACCCCTGAGTTTTCTATCTTTGGATTTGTTAAACAAACATCGGAAGACCCACATGGGACCGAACCACTCCTTCTTAGGGTTCGTTAAACATACTCCGAGGGACTCGTCCGAAGGATGAGTTTACAACAACAAGCATATGTTATCATCATCAAGCTTGCGTAAAAATAAAGAAGTACTTGCTAGAAATGGTGGGAAAAAATTTTGGAAAGAAATGTGTCTCTGTATCCATGTTAGTGGTAGTACTAGTCTCTTTTGAAAACGACACCCCCCTTCATTATTTGAATCCAAGTTGGGAAATCCATTTGTCTCTCGTCTGACCTTCTACAAGTCCATATCTTGGGTTGTCTTTGAGTCAATATTGTTGCAGGTGTCTCATTTTTTTACATGTAGCACATCTAAAAGGAATCCCAACATAGTCAAGCCTTTGTTGATGTACAAAACCCCACCATTTGATATCCACCACCGCAGGAAGACCAAACTTTAAGTCTATCTCCACCAAGAATTTCCCAACACACCTATCCAATCCAGCAAGGTGTTGTGGATCCACATACAAAAATTTGCCTATGGAGTTTCTTATCTCCTTGAACACCTCCAAATTCTAGAAGGCTAGGGGGCAACCTAACAACAACACCCAAAGATGGCGAAAGCGGAAATGGTCTTTCTCCGAGTTGAATGAATGTGTCCACCGCTTCAACATTAGACTTCCTTTTTTATAAATCTAGATCCTTTCCATTAAAGTCGTAGCATCTTCCGAAGACTTAAGACAGAAACATAACCATCCTTTTACCAAGGTATATACTACATGAGTATATCCCAAAAGAGGTTTCCAGACCTCTTCCACCCATTGAAAAATATCCTTTGCCGCCAACGACCAGTAGTTGAAGTGACCAACAAGCACATGGAGGGACAACTGTTAGATCTCCCTCAACCCGACATCCCTGTCAAGCATCATGGTGGGATTCTTGGCCTTGACTCTCCAAACCTTTAAGTCTCCCCAATTTAAACCCTCCATCACTACTTTGTGAAATCTTGCCCCATCACAAGCATTCCCTTCTACACCAGCGACCTTTCTCTCACCACCACCACCTTTACCTGGAGCAATACCCTTCAACTCTCCCCCACCCACACTCCTTACAATAGCCACCTCCCTCGCAAACCTGTAAAGGAATTATCTTGGCCTGTGTTCCAGTATTTTTATCTAAAAAAGTCTCCCCTCCTCCAGCCTTCTGCACCTCCCCCCTTGACCAAAACCCAACGAGCGCTCTAAACTCCACTCCTTGCACACCGAACTTTGAATCCCTATTCTTCCTCTCACCCTCAACCTTTCGCAACGAGTAACAATCCTCATGGGATGACGAAACGGTAGGTTCTCGTGGTTTCACAAAACTAACAGCTTCAGATGCAAAGAGGTCATCAATAATGCCAATCAACCTCTTATCCTTCAATCCATTGATCGGTCCGCCACCTGACCAAAGAGAGGTACACACATTTACTTCCAGCTCAAATGTAATATCTCTCGCCTCCAGTCTATTTAATACCTTTATGTACACATTTAACTCTTCTCGATAAGTCTCATCAATTTTTAATTGGCTGACCTGGCTCCACCAATCCTCCTCCTCCTCCTCCATACCTCCATCCATCCAAAAAAGGGTCTTCACTAACTCCTCCATCCAAACATCGATCTAAGCCTGTCCAGTAGATACCCCTTATCTTACTGGCAAACAATTGAGCCCTCCAACCCCTTAATTGTTCCCCTCTCGAGACCACCCAGGACCCATCCCCTTGGCTGTCAGGCCATCAATTTATGTGCCAAAGTCAAAACCCTAACCCCTTCAGCTGTCGTCAAAGGTTTAATATCAGAGTAGTTTTGGAGTATTCATGGAGTTACTCTATAATCTTGATTTCACTATTTTCGATTTATTATGAAGGAAATTGTAAAAAAATACTAAGATTTGAAATAATTGGGTAGACTATGGTTTTCTATTAATTTGTTTTAATCTTGATTTCACTATTATTGATTATATTGATTGTTTTAATCTTCATTTCACTATTATTGATTTTGTTTTTAATCTTGATTTCATTATTTTAGGTTGTATGTGTGTTCAAATTGTGTGTATCTAATGTTTTAGGTGAATGAGACAACTAGATTTATATTACAAGTTCAAATTCAATGAGTAGTAGAGTATGTATATCTGTAAACTTTACCAATCAAATGTTTTAGGTGAATGAGTCAACTAGATTTATATTACAAGTTCAAATTCAATGAGGAATACAGTATGTATACCTGTAAACTTTACCAATCAAATCATTAGAGGGAAAGAGTCCCTTGTCCCACAAACAAAGAGATCTTATACACCAAATTGGTGACAACTCCGTGACAAAGATGCCGATCAAACTAAAAAAAATCTTATACACCAATTTGATCTTATACACCACTTTGGTAAAGATAACCTTAAAAATGAATTATTATTATATATTATTATAAATAAACTCCATAACAAAGATTGTGCTGTGCCGATTAAGATCAAACTGAACGAGTATTATTATTATAAATAAACTCCATAACAAAGATTGTGCTGTGCCGATCAAGATCAAACTGAAGGAGTAACTGAATAGCGGGAGGCAATCGGCAATCCATCGAAATAACTGGAGACGCCAAAAAAAATCTGAGCTCCCACAAAGTGCAGCGAGCTTGCCTCTGGGAGCTAGGCTAGCCAAAGCAATGGACTCTAATAGGCCAGGTACAAATAACGATCCTAACCCACCGTTGAGCCGGTCAAAACTGTAAACAGGATGCAAGAATGAAACCAGGCTAAACAGTCTCAGGTCAGATAAGGCGGGCATCGTTCAAAGCCCTGCCAAAGTATAGTGTCTCTGCTATGTCCATCACAATCAGGGCATGCAATAGCAAATGCATGCCCATGAGTCATGACATACAGAAACAAACCAAACCAATGCCCAGGACATACGACAACAAACACAGCAGGTTGACGCATGTTGGGTCACCCTTTAATGTATATGCTGCTAGCTACCCTCCTGCATCCATTTCAATTTTTTTCAAAAGCCCCATTCAAGGAATATCTACACTAAAGCAGCAGGGCGTTCAGGGCCTGCCAGACTATGGTGTCCCCCGCTATGTCCATATGCCCACCAATAGGAGCATGCAATGTACCCATGCAATAGCAAATCCACATTACATTACTTTTTGGAAATCCACCGCCACAAAATTTCACCGGCAACTGAAATACTGCATCTCTTTGAATTCTCGATTTGGCAGTGTTTGTGAAGAAGATATTGGAGTTTACAGTTGATTTGATGATTTGACTTTGGTATAGGTGTGGCTTTTAACATTAATCACTGGCATTGTATTTTTGGTCATAGAAACTATTTCAAGATTTCTGACTACTGTGTGTTCTACAGTTTATTATCACAGACTAATTTATATGACAGCCTTTGTGAGGTTATTAGTCAAGCAGGTGACTGTTGTAATCGTTTTATGTTATTGGTGAAACAGGTCACTGTTATAATCGTGTATTTATATTAGTTTTGAATGTATACAGGTGACATGAAAAACACTTCTTGTGATGTTTCTTGAAAAAAAATTATTTGCCAAAGATACTCATAAGATTTTGTCACTGTTGAATTCAATAAATAGAAAAAATAACATAATAATTATTTGCCAAAGATACTCGTTAGATTTTGTCACTGCTGAACTCAATAAATAGAAAAAATAACATAATACTGCAATTGGACACTCTTACAACCTTATCAAATTTATTTCTAAATAAAATAAAATTGTATTTATCAGTTACAAATTGCATAATCTTCATTTAATAAGAGTGAGTTTTTAAGATCGTTGGACACTCTTACAACCTTATCAAATTTATTTCTAAATAAAATTGTATTTATGAGTTACAAATTGCATAATCTTCATTTAATAAGACTGAGTTTTTAAGATCGTTGAAATCCTCTTTACAGTGAAATTACAATTTCTCTGGATTTCATCTTCAATTTCAAGAGAGTTACAATAAAATTTATAAATAACTTTATTAAACCTCAACTCTTCATGATTTACCAATTCTATTTGCGTATCCATACGTGTACTAAGGTCATTAATGGAATGATATCCCTGAAAAATATCCATAGAAGAATATAAAAAAATCAATCAAAACTCTAATAACCAGAATTGTAATTGTCACATATATTAAAGAGATCACATACCATAATTATCACAAATATTTGTTGTGGGAGCCACGCTGTAGTTTCGGATGTAGCTATGAATTCTGATTGAACAGATCACAGGTAACCGAGGAAGGCCCACTCACAGGGAGGAGCAGCAAATAATGTTTAACATTGAAACATTGATCACTGCAACCGGAAATTTTCTGTGACGATAACAAAGCTTGGCGAGGGATGATTAGGGAAGATTCGGTTCAGTATACAAAGTAACAGGTTTTTGCATACAAAATCTTAAATTTTGACTTTGCTTACAACAATATTAAATTTAAATAGCATGTTAAAAGTCCATTGTACAAGTGTTTGATGTAGTATACACACATTGTGCATGGTAGATACTTTTCAAAACCTTCGGTCTTTGCTGTAAATCTCTAAGGCAGGTAATTATTTCCAACGAAAGAAATATGGTAGTGAAGATATTGAAGTTGAAATCTGTTGAAAACGTTGTTGATTGCACCACTTCGGTGCTCGCTTTACTCAACTGTAGAAGCTGTTTTGTCGAGTGAGGACACCAGTAAGCATCTCATAGTTCTATACTTGTCTGCATAACATCTCCTATTTCGCGCTCTCTTGTATGAGACATGGCCTGCAAAGGCTGTTTTGTATGGTCCCTCAAAACAATTATGGGGTGAGAATAAGAGTGGTGATGGTGAGCATGGTGACGTACAGCCAATGCACCCATGGATCCTAATGAGAAAAAGAAGCATGTTAAAGGCAGGAAAAAGATACASAAAATATCAAAAGTAAATCAAACCAAGGAAAACAAGAATAAGACTGGGAAGATGAGGCTGAATATATGGAACCCTCCTTACTTTTTAGGTTCATCTTGTTCACTGTGGTCTTCACCTTGGTCCTTTTCACTTCTGAATCGATGTGTATCTTTCTACTCTGCCTCAACATGTTCTCTCCCTCATACGATCCATAAATATATTTTCTAACCTTTCTGCAAGACAGCATGCTCATCATCACCATCACCACGGTTGATTTTAGTGTTCATACAAAGCAACCACAATTGTTTCTAGAGTTCATACAGAGCAGCTTCGTGGGGGCTATCAAAATTATATTTATTGCCCTGAAAGTAGGTCTTTGGACACCAAAATTTGATATACATGTAAGAATGGCTGAATTGTGCGCCCAACCTTAAACATAATCGAACACACGAGTCGTGATAGAATGAAAGCCCTTACCTCCTTTATAGTAAAACATAATCGCTGTAAAAAGCGAACATCTTTAGAAGTCCAGAACTTAACAACTTTCCTTAGAGAAGACGGCGTGGTCAACCATCAACCATGTTGTGTTCTTCTTCTCTTTGAAGTGCTAGCAATTTTTACAACGATTTGCTTCTGAGCTTTTATCTTTTCTTTGCAAGTACTAGCAACTACTACAAAATCGCTATAGAACCTGCACCACTTCCAAAAACAAGAAGAACAAAAACTGTCAATTACTTCTCTCTTCAAGTGCTTCTTTCTCGCAGCTTCAGCCACATAGCTTCAGCCACATTGAATTATTCTTATCTTTGAAGTGCTTGCAATTTCTACATTCCTACAATTTCTGTTTGTTGTGCTCTTCTTCTCCTTTAAGTGCTCGCAATTTCTACAGCGATTTGTTTGAGCTTTATCTTTTCTTTATAAGTGCGAGGGAGAGTGTCTTAAATTCAATTTTATTCAAGGAATGAAATGATATTTTGCAATGTTCTGCTGGTAATGGATATAGAGTCGCTCGGTCCTGCTAAGAATAAGAGGCTATTCGGATTTCAAGATCATCAAACGAAGAGCAGTGGGGAGGTGGGTCTTCAGCACTAAACAATAGGAAAGCGAAGGCTGCTTACTCTGACAGTGCATAGAATGAAAATGAGAATTTATAGCAGATTTTGAAAGTTTTTAAGGAGCCAAAACGTTTGGTTTATTTAATGCTTTCTTCAACTTACATCGACCTCAATTACTACACCCTGCATTAAAACCCTCACACTGAGCTCTAAACTTACATCTACCTCAATTACTGTACCCCGCATTAAAACCCTGAGATGTACGTTTGAGCCCTGATTTACGACTTCAACGCTAGATTTTTTGAAATCGAGATTGGCATTAATGATAAATGGAAAGAAGCGCTGCGTTGGACGCTGAATTTTTTGAAATCGAGATTGGCATTAATGATATATGTGGAAAGAAGCGCTGCGTTAGACACTAGATTTTTTTATATATACGAAAAGAAACGCCTGCGTTTGAGCATAGATTTTTTGAAATAAGGATTAGCATTAATGATATAATATGGAAAGAAGATGACATAATGTTCTTTAAATTTACTTAATAATGATGTGAACTTACATTCATTTAAATAATTAGGTTTCTTAATAAAGCTGCTGAACTATGAGTTCAATTTCTTTTCATTGAATTTTAAATTAAATTTAATGAGCATTAAAAAATAAATAATAAAAGGACAGGTGACTAGCTGGAGTTATTTTGGTTGAATGTCCTTTAAGGTTGATAACCGCCTGAGCATTAAGAGCGTTGAAAATTGAAGCTTTCATTTATTATACCTGTCTATTGGTACTTTATATCATTTAAGAGCGTTGAAAATTGAAATTTTCATTCATTTTACCTGTTTATTGGTAGGTTATATTGTAATGGGTTCCACTCAAATTAGTTTAGTTTGCAATTTTTTGAAAAATTATAAAGTTTATTACAGTTTTGTCAAATTTAAATATGAAGGTGAATAATTTTCAAATTTAATTTTGATTATTTAAAAACATTGAAAACTGAATCTTTCATTAAACACGTTGTAATTGGTTCAAAGCTTTTAAGTCAAATTAGTTTGGTTTTCATATATACATATGACTAATATAATTTTTTATTTTTAACATATACATATGACTACTTTTTAATGTTCTACATCACATTGTAAAAATAAATTTAAAAAAAAAAATCAAAAAAATTATTCCATTGTGTCCTCAAAGTTCATTATCATTGAGAAAAGTACAATACTATAGAGCTTCATTCATGAGACATTTTTTAATGGGCAATCAATATTCAAGCCTATTACATAGTCATTAAGACTGTCGTTGCATGGATGCAGATGGATATAGCTCTGGAGCAAATGGTCTTGGTATCAGCATGGCAAAGATGGCATGCCTCTATCAGTGGATGGATGTGGATGATATGATAGATGGACAATTGGAGGATTCTTGAGGTTGACAATGCATGATCCACGGCAGTGTCGAATATCTCACACCATAATGCGCCAATTAATCACCCACCAAACAACGATTGCTCGACGGACTTCGAGGACCATCTTCGTTCGTCCATCAAGCTCAACAGATCAAGCTCCTGTGCCCTCAACTTGTCCGTGTAGCAACATATCAAGGTGTTATTGCCATTAAATTTATTTGGTAAATTTTTAAGAGCATTTGTTGATTCAATTCAATAACGGGGATTGTTATTTTCTGTAAGGAAAAACACAGATTGAGCATTGTCAGTGTGGTTATTATGGTGTCGTTGGTCAGAGTGTTTGTAATTGGGAGGTAACTTCGGTTTTTCTCTCTCCTTAAAAATCTTGTCTTAAACTTTGTGCCATATCGATCATTCTATAGATGTATCCTTACTTTTGAGAACACATTTTATGCTTTTTCTACCAAGAAGAACTTACCCTATAGAAAACAAGTGTTGCATGGCAGCATAGTCCCTGTCAGGCTGGACGCGGAGTAAACGTGTGGGTAACAAGTTGCAGTACACGTGGTATTCCTGAATTAGTTTTATTTGAAATTTATCAAAAAATATTAATGTTTGGTACATAACCAATGCAAGTCAGCAATTACGGAGTGGCGTGTAGGCAAAGTCGCGGGTTCATTTTTTTTAACAGTTATGTGGAGCTAGTGAGTTTCCATAAATGGCCGCACACGCAGAGTAAAGGCCCAGCGAGTTCCGTTGAAAGGATGTGAAGGCAGAGCAGGGCGCACTCAGAGTAATGGCGCCCTGCCTCGAGCAAGCTGAAGTTAAAGTCAAGAGACACGTGGGCAGGGAGTTGAAGTACATGGGTACGTGGGCAAAAAGCGGAAAGAATATACAAAGTGACAACCGGATTTGCGGAATATTAGAATTTTAAGGGCATCGTATACAAAATAGTATTCTTAACATATGTTTTACATATGGTCGTGGACAAAAAACACAAAAAAATTAGTAGTAACGTCTGTTACCTAGGTTCCTGGAGAAGTGTTTGGTGCAGAATTGATATGGGTTTTCAGGTTGTCGGGGTGTTGGACTGAAAATTGGGCTTATGTTGTTCCGTGGTCTACAAATAGCACGGACACTTCCGCGATATACAAATTGACAAGCGGTCCTACGGATTATTTGAATTTTTGGATCACAGGTTTTGGGGCTGCCGTGCTGAAAATCGAGCTTCTGTTGTTACCCGAATAAGTTTTCCTTTTTACATATGGTGGTGGACAAAAAAAGAAAAAACAATAGTACTGACGTCTGTTACATAGGGTGGTGAACATAAGTATGAAAACAATGGCGTTGCCAAATTAGTTTTCTTAAAAAGAGCGGGTTCTTGACTTAGCTAGTTTTTGAATCGCAGGTTGTCGGGCTGGGGACCTGTTGTTCTGTGGTCTACAAATAACACCTAGACTTACGCGATATACAAATTGACAAGCAGTTTTGCAGACTAATTGAATTTTTGGATCGTAGGTTATCGAGCTGAAAATCGGGCTTATGTTGTTCCGTGGCCTACAAAAATAAAGTATGTGATTTGATGAAGTAGATATATAGAGCATGCACGGAAGCTTCATCCTGGGTTGTCGGAGTTGCGGGCTAAAAATCGTGCTTGTGTTCTTCCGTTGCCTATAAATAGCATCAAGAGTTCTGCGATATCCAAATGGAGAAGTTGTTTTGCGAACTATTTGAAATTTATGGATTGCGGGTTGTCAGACTGGAGGGCTGCAAACTGGGCATCAATTGTTCTGTGGTCTACAAATAGCACCTAGAGTTCCGCGATATACATATTGATAGTCGGACTTGCGGATTACTTGAAGTTGAAGTCGCTCGTGTCGAATAAGCAAATTGAAATAATAAACTGAATAACTTATTTTTGTATCAATAAAATAATTTATAATTAAATAAAGCAAGTTTAGCATTCCCGAAATCAGTTTTCATGTTTACATATGCTGGTGGACAAAAAAAGAAAAAAAAAATAGTACGGACGTCTATTACATAGGCTGGTGAACATAAGCATGAAAAAAATTGCATTGCAGAATTAGGCGGGTTATCGGGTTGCAGACCTTAAATGCGGGCTTTTGTTGTTCCTTGTGCTACAAATAACATGTAGAGTTCCGTGATATACATATTGACAATTGGACTTGCGGAGTATTTGAATTTGGAGAGGCTCGTGTCGAA
The DNA here is from genome assembly GCA_010110895.2 of Picea sitchensis. Lineage (NCBI taxonomy): Eukaryota > Viridiplantae > Streptophyta > Pinopsida > Pinales > Pinaceae > Picea > Picea sitchensis. The sequence continues at coordinate 9,987 of SNQJ01S0165130.1, read as the reverse complement.
TAAGAAAATTGAAATAATAAACTCAATAACTTATTTTAATATCAATAAAATCATTTATAATTAATTAAAACAAGTTTAGCATTTCCGAATTAGTTTTGTTTTTTACATATGCTCGTGGAGAAAGATAGGATAGTACTAATGTCTGTTACATCTGAAATTTATGGATCACGGGCTGTCGGACTGGTGGGCTGCAAATTGGGCATCGGTTGTTCTGTGGTCTACAAATAGCACCTAGAGTTCCGCGATATACATATTGATAGTCAGACTTGCGGATTACTTGAAGTTGAAGTTGCTCGTATCGAATAAGCAAATTGAAATAATAAACTGAATAACTTATTTTTGTATCGATAACATAATTTATAATTAAATAAAGCAAGTTTAGCATTCCTGAAATCAGTTTTCTTGTTTACATATGCTGGTGGACAAAAAAAAAATAGTATGGATGTCTGTTACATAGGCTGGTGAACATAAGCATGAAAAAAATTGCGTTGCGGAATTAGGCGGGTTATCAGGTTGCGGACCTTAAATGTGCGTTTTTGTTGTTCCTTGTGCTACAAATAGTAGGTAGAGTTCCGCGATATACATATTGACAATTGGACTTGCGGAGTATTTGAATTTGGAGAGGCTCGTGTTGAATAAGCAAATTGAAATAATAAACTCAATAAATTATTTTAATATCAATAAAATCGTTTATAATTAATTAAAACAAGTTTAGCATTTCCAAATTAGTTTTTCTTTTTACATATGCTCGTGGAGAAAGAAAGGAAAAAAACATAGTACTGATGTCTGTTACATAGGCTAGTTAACATAAGCATGAAAAAAAAAACGTTCCCGAATTAGTTTCTTTAAAAGAGCGGGTTCTTGAGTTGACCAGTTTTTGGATTGCGGGTCTGTGTCCTACAAATAGCACCGACAGTTCTGCGATATACAAATTGACAATTGGAGATGCTGACTATTTAAATTTTAAGGGGCTTGTGTTCAAAACATTTAGCATTCACAAATCAGTTTTCTTTACATAGGCATACAAGGCAGTCGACAAAAGGACCTAATAGATAGCATTCGCGAATTAATTTTCTTTAAAACAGGCACTCATCGACAAATGAAACTGAAATTTATGAAATTATAGGTTCATGGAGACCATAAACTATACATAGCAAATACGTAACTCTGTGTACATATTATCTATGAAATTTTACGAACACATAAAAGCAGGAAAAAAACAAGCATTCTCGAATCAGAGCATGGAGGGAACCCTGAATCGAAACTTGTCCAGTTTTTGGATTGCGGGTTCTCGAGTTGGTGACCTGAAAATGGAGTTTCTATTGTTCCATGTCTTGTTGCCAATGTTTGTTACAAAGGGTGGTAGACAAAAGGACCAAATAAATAGCATTCCCGAATTAGTTTTCTTTAAAACAAGGGCTAGTGGATACAAGAATTGAAATGTATCAAATTATAGGTTCCTGGAGAGCATAAATTACACATACCAAATATGCAATTTTTTAAATACCACCCACATTTTGCCCATATACAAATTGAGAACCAGATTTGTGAACTATTTAAATTTTAAGGGATTTTGTGGCAAAAGTATGAAGCACGGGTGGTAAAGATCCAAGAAATCACATATTGTCTAGACATTTGAGTACAAAAAAAGTAGCGAACACAATTTCATGACATTTATATAAAAAATAATGAAACCTATTATATATTCCTGGAAATTTAAAGAAACATATATATATATATATATATATATATATCTGAAAGATGATATCTCAAATTTGAGTCAGTCATTTATTTCATACTTTATTTTGAAAATAACCAGGCCGGAGAAAAGATGCATAGGAGAAAAATAGAATTGAGATAAATTAAACAGAATGTCTTCACATTCAACGTGGCTGAAGATAAAAATCTAGGAACACGTAAATATATAAGCAGACAAAAGAATAGTTTTATTTGGAGTATATGAAAAAATTAATAGTTTGTTACATATCCCTGGAAATGTAAATGTATTTGTCATATAGACTGGGATTGGGGCTCCCAGGACCATAATAGAAATATGTACAAGAAATAGGACTATGGAAAGGAGTTGGACATGGTAGAATGTAATACCTTAAAAGTAGAAATGGTAAGATCATTTTTTGGCTATAGATTTCTACTCAGAGAAGTTGGAATAACTGAATTGACGAAGAAAGAACTATGCATTTCCCTGTTCGATTTGGGCAATGACCCACTTCAAGTTCTCTTCAATATAGTTTCTCAAAGGGGCAACGTTGATGTCATTGCGGATTTGAATGTTGAAAACTTCATTTTCTAATTCGCTTAGATCAATTGAAAGTTTGCACAGAGTTTCATCGATGTCTGCATTCTATACCGAACACTGGACTAGCCAGTTGTCAACCTCYTGTTCATGATATTCAATAATGCTATAAAACATTTCTAAAGACAAGGCTTTCAAATTATCAACTTGTTTATCGAAAGCTTGCTTGGTTCACGCCAGGGAGTTGAGGATTAAGCTGGGGTCCTGGAAGCCGTTTGTGTTTCCTGCTAAGTCTATTTTGGTGAGCTTTGTCAATAATGTTTCTTTCTTTGATATTGCTTGCTCACATGACTGGACGATGACATACAGATTTTTCACTTTCTGTTTCCAGCATGCTTCTAGTTGAGTGAGCCGTTTATTGGAAGGGAGATCATGTTGTCTTCTTCTGGTCTATGCCATGTTGTTGACATGAAAGACAAAAGGAATGACCGTGTGCACATAGAAACTTTCTTCATTTTTTAAATCCGTCTGCAAAAGTAGGAGCAAGTTATGTGCCCTACTCCCCAGGGAATCCATATTCTGTGATATTTCTCAGGTCTTCGTAATCAGTTCCATTCTTTTGTTGATATTTTTCTCGACACATCCTCTATAGGATGTGAGAAAGTTGGAGGACCCTTTTAGATTTGTTGCAGGAGTGCACGTAGTAGCAAGCATTTCTATTCGCAAAAACTGTGAAGCAATGGCATAGGAAACAAAGCTTCCTCTAATTCATTAATGCGGTTCTTTACTCTGGCATTTTCAGCTTCAATGAGTCCAACGGAACCATGAAGAGCATCTCCAGTTGCCATGTGAAGTTGAGAGATTTTGGACGTCTGCATATTGGCAAGGTCAAGTTTCGAACGATGTATTCTTTGGTTATTATTTACATCTTTTTTTTCAATGATTAATTTTTTTTATTCGGATTCAAAAACAACATTCTGGAATACGTAGGATTCATCTTCATAAAAAATTAGGGTATCGACCATGTCCATTGAGTAGGTAGGCTGAATTTTGTCTGCGGGTTGATCAAGGTTGTAAAATATGCTTTCCAGATCAGCGTCAAGATCATTGTAAGTTTCGAGCTGCTCTGCCTCCCCTGCAATTATTTTTCCCTTCTTTTGCATGGGAAGGTCATGAGGAAGATGTTCACTGTATTTCTACAAAATTGTTGTAGAGTTGGTGCCAATATTTTGTCGAAACGTTGATTTGCTCTAGATGCTGCTTGAAATGAAGAACTGGAGGGGACAATATAATACCCCGGAAACATTCCTTCCATGCGTGCGAATGGAAAATATCCTCATTAATGACAATATCTATGCATACTATATGATGACCTGTTAGAAGTAAAGCTTAATTATTGCATACTTAGAAGTGTGAATGTGGTAGTTACGACGAAGAACATTTAAGGAGTGAAGGTTTCGTGAACAAACCAAGGTGGCGGCGTGCGAATGACATTCCATGATATTTCAAATTAAGACTTGGAAGAGATTGGAAGTTTCCGGAAGGAAGCAAGCTGGCCGCGTGCGAATGACATTGCATGGCGTTTGAAATTAAGATTGGGAAGGGATAAGAAAAGCCTTTGCATAAATTGCATTGATGGCAGAACTTCTCGAGCCTTGCGCGCATCAATGACAGCTTACACGGTGTCTGGACGATGACCTGTTAGCATTAAAGATTTAGAAAGAAGTATATATATATAAACATTATTTCTTATTATGTAGATATGCAAAGGTGACGGGCACGAGGAAAAGCAAGCAAGGAAGGAATGGCCAAGTGTAAAAGTGCATAATGAAACTGATGATTTTACAATGCTGACGCTGCATGAGTCGGAATTGCTCAGCGAAGCAATGTATGAATGTCATTCCATACTTTGCTACTTTCGGGATGGCGGGTTCTCAGATGGGCGGGGTAAAAAAAATGTCTCTATTGTTTGGTGTTCTACAAATACCACACATAGTTCCGTGATATACAAATAGACAAGGGGACTTGCGGGTTGGCTTATATTTTATAGACCATTGACAATTTCTGGATCGCGGTTTCTCGGGCTGGCGGGGTCAAAAACGAGGCTCTATTGCTAGGTTACTTACAAATAGCTTATGACAATAATTTGATAAGTGGGTTTCCATTATGGTCGGCTCAACATTCTACTCCAAGGCTGGCGGGATCCCAGAAATGAGCAATACATATCAAATATGCACAGATCCCTTATTCCATAATTAGCCACTTATTTGGATCATGGACTTGGCTCCGTCTGACTCCCAGTGCATATTTCATAATTCATGTGCAACACCAACTCTGTGGTTACCAGACTGGTGTGTGTAGAAACGAGGCAAAATTAGATATGTACCTTTATTAAGTATCAACTTTAGATTTTATACACCATGTATCCATATCGCATTCCATACTTGCGGGTTCTTGGGCGGGAGGGGTCAAAAAAAGCATTTTATTGTTCTGTGTTCTACAAATAGCACATACAGTTCCGCGATATACAATTTGACAGGTGGACTTGCGGGGTGGCTGAGATTTTAGACGCCATTATTTGGATCGCGCACTTGCAAGCTGCACAATTTGCCTCTAATGTTTCATGTCCTGCGAATAGCCGTTATGGTTGGGCGATATAGAAATTCATAAGTGGACTTGCGGGGTGGTCGACCCAACATTGCATCTGTTCGATGGCGGATGTGCAGGGTAGTTGCCTCTACGCACAAAACAAAAAAAACATAACTGCAAATAAGTTTGACAAACACAGAGAAAATAAACGAAAAATTGTTTACTATGGAACACGGACAGGAAAAGGGTGCACCTTTGCATGGTTTGGTCTACATGTGTGGGTAGGAGTTCTTTGCGTCCTCTGCTTTTCCTGTCTGTTTCTATGAACAAAAGTACAAAGCAAAACGAATATGAACATAAGTTCAGATGTTAAGAAAAAGGCAACTACTATGTATATATACAAAAAAAAATAGAATGCGTTGAATAGAATTAGAAATAGTTTTTGGGAGGATGTACCTTTTTTTCTTTTTCCTGCACAATGTAAATTTTATGATTCGAGTACAACACCGTCTAGAGCAATGTGTGTACAAATCAGAGATACATATATGCTTTGAAACATACAAATATGAGTTTGCAATAACTTTGATGTATATGTCATAATTCAAGTGCAATACCAATTGTATCGTGATCAGACCAACATGTGTCTAAGACAAACATATTGTATTGAGGAATGGGCACATTGGACCAGACATGGTCAATTAGTGCATTTTACAGATGGACTGTGTTGTTCATAAGAAAGCGGAGACTGTATTTGCACATGTAGTTTTCCAATTCTTTTGTTCTGCCAGTATTTTGTAGCATATCGATATTGAAGTCTCCTACAAGTACAATGGGTCCGTTCAGATGGAAATGGG
>SNQJ01S0165125.1:1318-21210 GCA_010110895.2 Picea sitchensis | reverse complement strand
GAGGGTTGGTTTAAACAATGAAATATCCTCAAAAACATAGAGAGATTGTGTCTCTTCCAAACACCCAAGAGGTCTATAACCTTCGAAATACAATCGAAAGTGAGGCTTACCAACAAAACAATCAGCCACTATAACAGAGATGAGAGGAGCGAATGTTAAAAGATCTTGTGAAAATAATTCCAGAGCACAACTCGTAGCCATTCGATACATACACAAGCCTCCATTTACGATTCTAGGAAAAACAAAGATTGGACTGTGGAATTCTTTCGGCAGTAGTGACAGTAGAAAAATCCATAATAAACAATATCTCGAGGCTCAGCCAAACAAAGCAAGAACCATACTATTGTTGACAGTTGCATTGCAACCTGGGAAACGAATCATAACAATGACCGAGACGAAAAAGGGGTGACAACAACTAATACCCAGACTAGTGATAAAACCCCACAACAATAAAACTCAGATCTCGTTGCACCATTCTTACCATTTTCCATAGAGAATCATCATAAAAACCCAAGTTGGCTGAATTCATTTTTATAAATAACCAATGTGCAGACTTTACAATGCAATAACACCCATTACTTTCCTTCAAAATTCCAATATTCCACAGTAATCACAGGGAAACCATAACACAGTATTGATACTCAGTCGAAAACTCAAGAAAAACATAGAACATATGCAATCCTTAGCCACCATTTGATTCATAATACAGAGAGACCATCATGGATAGAAAGAAAAGAGCCATACCTGTGAAACAACGCTTCAATGAAGAGATGGTTTGAATTTTCCCCTTCCAAAACCTAAAATAGCGGAGCTTCCACAACCAAGAGATAAAAATGCAACTATGACTAGAGTGACGGGCTCAAGGGTGGTTTGGAGTGACGTGCAGTAAATGCACGTCGCTTCCTCTCCTTGCCCTCTTCAATTCTACGTACTAGCCAACCATTAACATAACATCAACCATTAAGTCCAATACAATAACCATTGCATAAATTCAATGCCATATCCATTGTAAATATTTGATGCCATATCCATTGCATAGTGTGCCACCCGAAACATATCAAAATAATAACCATATGCTAGCATTACCTTATGTGCGTCCCATATCAACCTTTAACCAAGCGCATAGAATAACAGCTAGGTCCATCACTTTGTAACAATTATATATACATTCAAGGTTTATATGTAATCCGTTTTCCATAGCCTTAGGACTTATCCATAGTTTTTCCTTTTGTTTTGATCAAGCTCCCATACAATCATATTATCTCTTTTCATAAAATCATGTATAAGATTTTTTTAATCAATGTTATAACATAACATAATACCTGTAACATAACATAATCCTCATATCCGTAGCACTGCCTTGTATTGTGAGTGAACCATTAACAGCATTTAGCAACAATGCATCAACCAACCATGTTGTCATATCAAATGAAACCAAGATTGCATCATCAATTGTATAAGATTGTGTAGGCAACATCATAACAACAACAACATATAAGCGTAACACGTCTATCTTTGCGCCTCTAGTCTACAAGGGGGTCTCGCCTACTTAGTTATTATTATTATCGTAAATAAATAATAGAGCTTGGCAAACATTTGTGGGAAGTATTCATCATTGTGATTTTTAATCGTCAACAAGAAGCAAATTCTAGTGCTCAAAATTGCAAGAAAACACCATGCAAACTCAACATTTATCTAGTAGATTGATTGGCAATTGTAACAAGTGATTTCCGGATGAGATAAGTGTGAGTTATGTAGGTGAATGCGGCAATTTAGCATGAATTTGTATGGTTGTAGCAATTTTTTGCAACAACAGCAAGTTAGTTAATGAATTAGTCTAGTTTAAGGTTAGTAGAAGTTAGCAAAAGCTTCAAGGAAGAGAGTTTGAGTGTTTAATCAATCTTTCAATAAGAAAGAGGCTAGAACTAGTGCCTTCTAGGGCTTATGGAGTCAAGTGGATGGCTTCTTATAAGGCTGCAAATCAATTTTTATAGTGCACAAAAGTCCAAGAGGAATGCATAGGAGAAGTAGTAACTTAAGTGCCCCTATGCATTTTCCTTAAGAAAACAAGATACTAGGGTGTAGGAAATTCTAGTCCCTAGCACCTTGCTCTCCTTAGGATTTTTATGGGATAAGAACTTAGGCAAAGATAACTAGGTCAAAACCTTAGAGTGCCATGAAAATAGGGCTCTAGGGTTTCACTAGTTACTAGATCAATTCAATGAAAATCTTGGCAAATAGAAAGTAAGAAAGTAGAAAATTAAGTTCCTTACTTCAAGCAATAAGTATACCATGCAATCTCATAATCTTATATGAGAAAATAAAACCATACATAAACCATTCAATAAATGACAAAAATGCAGATTTTACCTACTTGCACCAAGAATAATCTTGAAAATACCATGCAAGATCACCATAAAATCTTCCAAGATTTATCCACTTGCAAAAAATCAGCATTATACAAAAGTGTGTCTCACAATTTCAGCCAATAGCCCTTCTAGGGAGAAAATTTCAGACCTCTCCTCTTGTGTGAGGACTTGTGATGATAAAAATGAATGTACTTTATGTTTATTTATACAAAATTGGTGACCTTTAATTAATTTCAGGTCAAATAAAGGTCGGCCTGGCCAATTTACAAATAAATTCAAATTAGACATAAATAAAATTAATTAGCATCTAAAAACACTTCCAAGGGTGACGTCATTCCCTTATAGGGTGACGCTTATCCCCTAAGGTGGAACGTTGGGCTCCAAATGTTGAACGTTGTGCCTCCAAAGGCCTTGGATTATGCCTAGATGTGAAAACTAGCTCACAACTTCCCTCAAAATGCAAACCCTATCTCTAGATGACATGCAAAGTCATGATGGTGACGTCATGGGCTCTCAAAGGTCAATGTCCAGGTCGAAGAGAAAGATCCCCCTGGGTCTAGGTCTGATAGGGTGCCTCCAAGGTGACATCCTTCTTTCTTCCTGGTGCAAATCTCTAATGTCTTATTGCCCTTGGCTGGGGTTACAGCATCCATCTGTGGGATTTCATCCCCTTGAAGTTCTGAGCTAATCATTCTCTCATGTGTACCTATCCACCTGGCAAGATCCTATAGCAACAACAAGTACGCCCTCTAGGGGTTCATAAGTCACAGAGATCATAACATGTAAATCACATCCAATAATCAAATTACCCAAAAATGTGCATCAAACCCCCCTTTACCCAGACAAATGCTCAAAGACATTATGCAATCTAACAATTCAGGTTTGGAGAAGGTCACAGGGTGTCCTATTGGGCTAATCCTCGTTAAGTTTAGGTTGTTTCCCAGGTGAGAACCAATGCAGGTCATGTAAGTGTATGAGGTGGCGTGGGGTAGTGTTTGGGCATGGGATGTAGTGATAATAGGGAAATGTAAATCTTACCTGTGGGTGCCTTTGTAGAGGGAGAGTTGCACCTTGTCATAGATGCCATTGTTTCCTATCCCATTCATTGCCTTTTATTCTTAACTTCATTGCTTTTGATCTTTTGTTTTTATGCTTCAAGGGAAGAGTTGAGGGAGACTGTCCTGGCTTGGTGACCAGAAGTGACAGCATTATCCACAAGAATTTCATAGAGATGAAAAGGTTGGCTCGTGATGAGACCCCCTTTCTCTTGGCTATGCCACCAAGAGCCACTACCCCGGTTTGGTGACCAGATAAATGGTAATTTCATACTGCTACATGCCCATGGTCATAATAGGTTGGCTCATGATGAGACCTCCCATCCACCAACTTATACCTTGAGTGTTTTTTTTCTTATGGGTTCCCTTTTCTTACTGAGAAGCCTTTTACTGCTTTCTCGAGAATCCCTAGGCAAATCATCTCAAAAGTTTCATCTTTGTCTTTTAACACTTGCCAGCTACTTTTACCCTCTGGGCCTTTATCCCCTTCTTCCCACAAGGCAAGGTACAACCCTTCCTAGTGTGGAAAATCCCAATTCTCGAACAAAGGTAGGGGGAGATGAGAGGAATAAAGATGGAAAGTGGTAAGTATGGAGGGAACAAACGATGACCATTCACAGACCCACCTAGTGGAAACCCATCCTAAAGGGAGATCAACTTACTAGGGCATCATGTCACCCTTCCAGGTATGAACAAGTTAAAGAGCATAATTTCCAAGCAAACGTTATGAAATGAAGGAGACTTCAATGCAACATATTCAAGTGCTTCAATAATCAAAGTGACACATACCATGATACCCGGACTCATTACCTCATGGAGAAATATTTACTGCTACTTTGGAACCAGGCTGGTGGGATGGATGTTGTTGCTGCTAATAAATGGGTTGCACGAAAGAAAAGAGGGGCCCTCCGGGGCCATGCCCAAGTCATTCGGCTCTCAGCACTCCATCTCTAGGACCTATGGGCCTAGAGACATGATCTCCTTAGTTATCCCTGGGATAGGGGATAATAGGTATGATATTCAAATATATCTTTATGCTCAATCCATTCATGTCCATGGGACATTCCTTAACCAACTCATTAATTCTCCTTCTAGCTCCTGTAGCTAACTGAACTAGCCAAGATTTTCCAAGTTTTATTCTTGGAAAATGAAATCTTCCCACCAACTTAGGATCTATATAACTATGAATAGCTCTTGGATCAATTAAAATAGCAATAGGTTGATCATTGATCTTACCTTCCACTTCAATCATATGAGATGAAATTCAGCTTGATTGTTGTCCAGGGATTAGTAGATCATTGGCATGCTTATGTCCATGTCTTGCAATGTATCATCATGTTGTACATTGTGAACAGTCTTCACTCTTTCACCTCTTTGAGGGAAATCTTTGTATATATTATCTCCCTCACAACCCCAACATTTAATAGGTTGTTGCCTTGGTCTTTTCCCCAATGTTTCTGACATTCTGAGTTCATTTTGAGTTGGTTTCCCCTAAGAATTATTCTTTAAGAATGGTGGCTTGTATCACTTCTTCCTCTGCTCCATCTTACCCTTCTTCTTATCTTCCTAAGTCTTTTTTAAATTTGGTCTTCCCCTATGTTGATCATAGAGGCACTTGGCTTTGTTTATTGCTTCATCCAATGTCTTGGGATCATCATATTGTATCTTATCACCAAAAAATGAAGGTATCCCACTCAGGAATCTTTGAATATTGACTTACTCATCATTGATGAAGTCAACATATCTCAGCAACTACAAGAATCCTTTCATACTCATCTGTGGTCATACTCCCAAGCTTGAGTTCAAATAACTCCTTCATCTTCCTATCATAATAATGTTTGGTCAATTATTTCTTTTGAAAATACTTTTCGAACTGCTTCCAAGTGATTTTAGTCTCATCAATGTGTTGTACTTGCACGAGTTGGTCCCACCACATTGATTATTTCCCCTTCAGCTGGTAAATTACAATTATTCTTTCTACTTGAGAGGAATAATTGTTCAACTGAAAATACTTCCCCATCCTCAATATCCAAGTCTCTGCATCCTCATCTTTCTTGTGCTCACCATCAAAGGTAGGAGGTTTTATCTTCTTGAATTCTCCTTGCAATGTTTTATCTTCTTAAATTCTCCTTGCAATTCATCCACTCTAGACCTTCTTTTATGCCTTATGATAGGAGATAAACTTGGACTTCTATGTGCTCTTCTAACTGAGTGCCTTGGTGAGTGATGATGATGTCCACCAGAACTTATATATTCTCCCCTTTTTGCATGAGATCTATGACTCTTTGACTTACTTGATTCTATCTCATTATCCACCTTCTTCTCTATTATGTCCAAGCTCTGCAACAACCTGATGTTCATGCCATCCTGGTGTTCCTTATATTTCATAATGTCGATTTAATCTCTAACAACCCTTGATATGTTTTAATACCATGTTGATATTCATCCTCTACTCAACACCTAGCACTTATCTCAAAATAAAATCACTTTATCTACTAAAAGCATAGTTGATTAATCAACTAAACATGCACTAGAAGCATAAACTAGGAAACCAAAATATCACACACAAGGAACCAATATTTTCAGTTAAACTATCCATGGAAAAAAACTAAGGGAAAACTAGTTCCAATATGCTTTTATTAAGGTCAAATCAGGGCTCCCATAACAGGTAAAATGGACCACTAAGAGAATATATACTGCTGACAAACATGGAAATTCTTGTGCAGTTGTACAACCTTGTACCAGCATGTTTCTAGAGGTGTATGCAACTGTCCTTCAGCAAACCCACGTACATATGTGATTGTCTCCACTGAGACCTGCATACACGTACGTAAAACCTGTATGGAAACTTTCGTATGGTGCACCCCTTTCCTTTGGATTCTATCCTCTGAAACCCACCTGCGGTTTCCTCTTATCTCTCTTCTCCTTGACCTATATGACCTATATATGGAAGTCCTTCTCCACCTACCCAAGATATTTAATCACCGTCCTTTGTGATCTGACCCTCTCTTCACCAATACTTGGATGAAATCTCTTCACCCAACCTATGAGATCTTCTCTCTCTAGTGTAAGAAAAAGTCATTATTTTCTCCTACACTCCTCACACTAGAAAAATTCCTTCTTTGTTATCCTTGACCTTGGTCTCTCACCAAATTCACGATCGTGTCAACTCCCTCAACACAAGTCTCTCACAAGTGTATCTCACACAAGTGTCTTCTCCTTCTCCCTGGACTTGATTTTATAATCATGAGTTACAATCTAAATCTAATCTCCACAGTGATCCATGGTTGAGATTACTTCTCATGCTCACTTAAGATTTAGATTACATGTTTCAGTCTAAGTACTTTTATCATGTTCCTTAAATAACTCAATTCACTAATAAAAACACTTTTACTTTAAATAATTCATTTTAACTAAAGTAAACTCACATTAGGCTTTCAACGACTTCCACATTCTAGACACATGCCAATGTGGAAATACATATACAATGCTACCACTGACATCAACACTCCCTTTTAGCGAGGAAGGTACTTCATCCACCTGGAGTTGGCTCAATCTTTGCTACCAGATTGACTACCATGCATGCTCTCCAATACACCTTATTGGTTTCTCCCTCTGACACAGAAGTCATCCCTGCCATCATGATTTGACCTACCTCTGAAGACTCACTACCTCTGAACATGATCCTAGAAGAATCCTACTCCTGAGCATCTTGCATGGCCATCTCATACCATGACTCCTTGACGGACTTGGAAGGTTGCTCCTTCCCATTTGAACCTAAAGACTGACTCCCTCTGAGTTGTCCAGCCTTCAAAGCTACCTGCTCCTTATTCTCTGACACTGAAATTGACCCATGATCCAATATATCATTGGATCCTTTTATAGACTCTCTTCCTGGGATAATGGTTCACCTAAGGAATGCAAATCAGCAAATAGCCAATCCCTACAAAAAACAACATCAATCCTTTGATATTGCTAGTTGATTGTTATCCCCCTTGCTTCCCCTTTTCTCATTTCCTTGAACCCTTCCCTACACACTTTTTTGCGCCATATATGAGTCACTGAATCTAGTATATATGTCATCCTATGATCTCTGGATGAAATCTCTTTACCCATCTGAGATCCTCTTGAGTCATTGTCCTTCGTGGCTCGAGCACTTGAGCAAAAGTATGTCTTTGTTCCTAAGTTGATGAATCATGCACATGAGAAAAATTCCTTCTCTAGTCTGATGTTATCTCATGTGGATCAGATATCTAGATGGAATTCCTTCTCCACCTATCTGAGATCTCCTTACTGACTACCCGACCTACTGCCATTGCTCAGCAAGCCACCCAACAAAATTTCTTGCTGAAACTGCCTCTATATTATCATGTATGGCCTTGTATGAGATTTTTTCCACTGCAATTTGTGTATGTACGCAATTGTGCTAACTATGACCTGCATACACCTCCGTACACATACAAAAATTCTTGTTTTGCCTCAGTACTATTGTTTCCCAGAAATTATTCCTTTGATTTTTTCCTGCTAGTTTATAGATCTGCTAAGATCTCCTTCAAATACAACAGATCTGCTGCAAAATATAGTGGATCTGGGATTATTCCTTCAAGCACCCACCTCGACACTCATGATCCCATAGATCTACTATTATAACCCTAGATATTAACTCGATCTCTCCTCCAATCACTCAAATCTCATAGATATGTAGATGTGCACTTGGTTTCCTCCCAGAGAAACCTTGGTCTAATACCATGTTGATTTAATCTCTAACAACCCTTGGTATGTTTTAATACCATGTTGATATTCATCCTCTACTCAACACCCAGCAGTTAACTCCAAAAAAAATCACTTTATCTACTAAAAGCATAGTTGAGTAATCAACTAAACATGCAGCGGAAGCAAAAACTAGGAAACCAAAATCTCACACACAAGACACCAATATTTTTGGGTAAACTACCCCTAGAAAAAACCTAGGGGAAAATCCACATCCAATATTCTTTTATTAAGGTCAAATCAAGGCTCCCATATCAAGGAAAATGGCCCACGAAGAGAATATATCCTGCGGACAAACCTGTAAATTCGTGTGATGTTGTACAACCATGTACCAACATGTTTATCAAGGTGTATGTCACTATCCTTTAGCAAACCTATGTATGTACGCAAATATCTCCATTGAGATCCGCATACACATGAAAAACCTGTACGAAAATTTCCATACGACGTGCCCCTTTCCTTTGGCTTCTATCCTCTGAAACCTGTCTATAGTTGCCTCTACTCTCTCTTTTCCTTGACCTATGTGACCTCTAGATGGAAGTCTTTCTCCACCTATACAAGATCTTCAATCACCTCCCTTTGTGATCCAACCCTCTCTTCACCAATACTTGGATGAAATATCTTCACGCAACCTATGAGATATCCTCACTCTACTGTAAGCGAAAGTCCTTCTTTGCTCGTACACTCCTCACACTAGAAAAATTCCTTTTCTATCCTCAACCTTGGTCTCTCACCAAATTATCAACCATGTCAACTCCCTCAACACAAGTCTCTCACAAGTGTATCTCACACAATTGTCTTCTTTATCTCTAGCCTTGCTTTTATAGTCATGAGTTACAATCTAAATCTAATCTCCAAAGTGGTCCACGGTTGAGATTAATTCTTGCACCCACTTAATATTTAGATTACATGATGCATGCTAACTATTTTTAGCATTTCCATTAAATAACTCAACTCAGTAATAAAAACTATTTTACATTAATTAATTCATATTAACTAAAGTAAACTCACACTAGGCTTTCGATGACTTCCACATGTTAGACACATGCCAATGCGGAAGTACCTGTCTGATGTTACCACTAACATCAACACATAAGTCTCTCATTATCATCCTTATAATTCAACACATATCTTTGTAGACTCTTTATATTATGCACTTCATGCTTTCCTCCTTACCTTCTCCATGTCCATTTGATTATGTCCCAGCATTACCCATGTTGACACACAACCCCCTAACTTCATCTTAATGGTTGTAAGTCCTTTATGCATCTTCCATGTCTCTGACCTCACTGTTGAATTCTACTTTGTTCTATTTGTGCCCTTAACTCTCTGCAAAATGTGCATGAAATATGATTTGTTAGACTAAATAAATTAATAAATCTATAAAAATTATTCATGGTCTTGCCCCATAAGTGCATCAGAATTCTTCTTCCTGATTGATTGTGAATTTATTTCTCAATTCACATTTTTTGGTGTATACATGAATTCATTTATCCAAGACCTTTCCAATGACTGCTTTCTTGCTCAATTTTGATTCTTGAGCAGAAAGTTATAGTCATTTGCTCATTACCAATTTATTCATTTTGCACACCTTTCAACCAGGTGTAAATTTTGGCTATATTCATGCATCCCTACCCCTTCTCCTTTAGGATTTGGAGAGAATCTCAACTGGGTTTATTCATGACTCCATTTTGAATAACTTTTCCAATTTTCACCTCCATCTGAGCTCCAAGCTACTAGTTACATCATGTTGAAGTTTTTGCTAAATTCCTCTTTTAGCATTGAATGATACAGGTGTCTTCTACCTCCTCCTATGGACACTTAGGCACCTAGATTCTTAATATAACTCCATGGGTGTCTTCTATGTCTCAATATATTTCCATAGACTAATCTTGTGCCCTAATTTGACTTCTAAGCAGGAATTTATGGCCTCCAAAGTAAATTGGTACTTAAAATTTACCTTACATTGTTTAGCCAGTAACTCCCTCATACAAGCTCCATTTTACAAATAGTTTAGCTTGCTAGAAAGTCATATCCAATATCTTTCAATTTAGAAGGAAAAAAATTGTGTATTAAAAGTACACATAGTTTCATACAAAATTTATCTTCTAAAGATGTTGTTTAGGCCTTCAAAAATGGCCTGGAAAACACTGTAATTTTCTGATAAATTTCACTATTTTCTACTGACTGGGCTGCTGACATGGCATCCTAGGTCCACCTGGAACCCACCCACCTGGCCTTGCCTCATCAGATTTTTCTTCCCTCCTATCTTCTTTCTCCTCCCCCTCATCTTCTTTTATTTTTTCTTGCACGCATTATCTTACCTTACGGGACCCACAACCCTGGCTACCAACGTGGCACCCTCTTATCGGTCGCAAGGATGGGTGGTCCCCATCCTGCGATAACTTTCCCCAGTGCAAGAAATTTCTCACCACTCTGATCGAATGGTGGAGAATCGAGATAGGTCAGGCTTGATCAATGGTTGGGACGGCATTTAGGCCCCCCCTAACTTGTCGAACGTTAACTGGGGAGGGGGGTCCGAAATGGATCCCAACCGGTATTTGGTCTGATGACATGGTAGCCTCTCATTGATTTCGGGGGAGGCATGGTGCTTTACAAAACAACCAAGGGACCCCCCCCCTGGCCCCCTCTCCCCCCAAAATCATGGTTCCACAACTCTGAAATCATTGTTTTGCAGGTCGAGTAGGTGCCCCGTCCACCGTGAATCCACATCATCTGCCACCTACCATTATGTCCCTTGTGGAATGTCACCGTGGACCTCCCACCATGCCATTCCATGTCGCTCATGCCACATCATTTGACACATGGATCCACGTCATGTTGACTAGTGCTCCTAAGGTATCTCCTCCTAATTCAAGATAAAGGTCAAACTAGTGCTCCCAAGGTATCTCCTCCTAATTCAAATGTGTGTATTAATGCTGAAATGAATATTGACTTAGGTGGATGGTTGAATAATGTAAAAATGTTGGTGCCAGTATTAGAAATTATGAAGATCCCTTCACAAAAGGAGAAACTACTTAAAGCCATATAATATCCTCCTAAGAGTCATGTTGAGAAACAACCAGTCGTGCCTTGTAGGACGCACCAGTAATTCTACAGAATTGGGATAGGGGAAATGAGAAGAATTTGCCCTTCTACCTTTCTTTACTTGTGAATGACAAAGTATTACATAATTGCATGCTAGATTCAGGAGCAAGCTCAAATATTATGACTAATAAAGTGATGCAACAGTTGAACTTAAGAATATATAGACCTTACCATAGTATTTGTTTCATGGATAGTAAAACGATTGAAGTGCATGGATTGATTAAAGGTTTGCAAGTACACTTAGCAGCATTTCCGGATATTATGTTTGAAATGGACATTGTGGTAATTGATGCTCCAGATGCTTGGGGAATGTTGTTGAATAGAATGGCAGCTGCAGATTTGGGTGGTAATTTATAAATGGATTTATCTTATGCCACCCTTCCTACTTCAGATGGGAACACTTTCAAGTTGAATAGGGAAGTGTTTAGAAGATATCATATTGAAGATCCTAAAAATCCCAAGAACGAGTTAAAGTTTACTGATGAGGGTCTTGGTGACTATGCCATTTTGTCTAACTCCATTGTGACCTTAGAAGATAAAGTCCAAGATGATGAAGTAGACAAAGTATGGTACATGAATTTTGATGGTGCTTTTTCTAGAACAAGAAAAGGTGTTGGGATTATACTTCAAGCTCCAAATGGTAAAGTCTTGAAATTTGCTTATAGATTGGAGTTTGATGCAACTAATAATGTGGTTGAGTATGAAGCTTTGCTCCTTGGTTTAGAACTTTGCAAAGATAAAGGTATAAAATTTCTAAACATCAAGGGGGATTCAGACTTGGTTATACAACAGTTAAAAGGTAAATTTTCTTGTAAGTCTGAAAGATTGAAGGGATATAGGAATGAAATATGGGATATAATGAATGATGTAGATGCCATAGACTTGATTGCTATTCCTAGAGAACATAACTCAAAGGCAGATGAACTTGCAATTGTAGCTTCCACACTTCAGCTTCCATACAGTTTAATTGATGAGAGCATTTCAGTTGAAGTGATTTTTAGACCATCAGTTCCTAATAATGTAGAGCATTGGTAGGTTTTTTATGACGACAAATAGGTGATTAAATTCTTAACCCACATTCATGAATTTTCAGACTTAGGCATCAGTGCAAAAGAAGAGGGTTGTAATTATACTGAAATTGATGATGAAGTAAAAGCACCCCCTAGGCGAGTGGTATCTTCAGAAAGGATTTTTGATAGAAAAAATGGTCATAAGCAAAAGGAAGAATCAAAGAAAAAACTATGYGATTACATTGAAGTCAACATTGGAACTAATGAAGAGCCTAGGATGGTAAAAATAGGCAAGACCACCCCTATAGAAGAAAGGAATGAAATTGTTAAGTTATTAAGAGAATATAGGGATGTCTTGGCCTTCAKCTATGATGAACTCAAAGTCTATAGGGAGGATGTAATTCAGCATGTGATTCCTCTAAGGAAGAAACCAAACCCTTTAGACAAACGTTGAGACAGTTAAACCCCAAGTTAGCTCCTTTGGTTCAACAGGAGTTACAGAAAATGTAAAAGCCAGTATCATTGCACAGACACGACATTCTTCATGCTGCTCAAATTTGGTGGTCACTAAGAAGAAGACAGGGAAAATTCAGCTATGCATTGACTTCAGGAATTTAAACATTGCTTGCACAAAAGACAACTACCCCCTTCCCAAGATGGAAACTTTACTTCAAAGGGTGACAGGATCAGGAATGATTTCCATGCTTGATGGTTTCTCAGGTTATAATCAGATTAGACTTAAAGTTGAAGATAGGCATAAGACAACTTTTACTACTCCATGGGGAACTTTTGAATATCTCATAATGCCATTTGGTTTATCAAATGTCGGAGCTAATTTTCAGTGAGCTATGGATTATTCCTTTCAGGGGTTGATTGGTAAATTGATTGAAATATATCAATATGATTTGACGGTCTTTTCTAAGGATGGTAAAACTCACATTAACCACCTTAGGCAAGTTTTGGACAGATGTAGAGAATTTGGCATTTCTCTAAATCCTACTAACTCAGTCTTTGGGGTAACTGAAGGAAAATTATTGGGCCACATAATCACTAAATATGGGGTAAAGTTAGACCTAGAAAGAGTTGAAGCTATTGGTAAGGTGTCTTTTCCTACATCAAAGAAAACTCTTCAATCCTTCTTAGGACAAACTAATTATGTCCATAGGTTCATTCCTAACTATGTTGAAATCATGAAACCTATATATAAGCTACTTAAGAAGGATGTAAAATTTGAATGGAATGAAGAAAGTAGGCAAGCTTTTGAAACTATCAAGACTACCATATGTGAAGCTCTCGTCCTTGTCAGCCCAGATTACAACAAGGACTTTCAGATTTTCTCTTTTGCTTCTGAAGACACTATTGTTGGTGTGTTGCTTCAGAAAAATGATCAACTCCATGAACAACCCATTGCATATATGAGTAGGGCCTTGCAAAATTCAAAACTTAAGTATAACATGTTTGAGAAACAGGGTTATGCCTTAGCCAAATCACTCAAACATTTCAGAGTCTTCATTGGATATTCCAAAGTGATTGGTTATGTCCCTAATTCTGCGGTTAAATATGTCTTATCTCAAGTGGAAGGATTAGGCTCAACAGGTAGATGGATTGCTAAAATCCAAGAGTATGATTTGGAGATAAAACCTACAGAATTGATTAAGGGTCAAGGCCTAGCTAAAATGTTAACTGAAAGTAATGAAAAGTCCTTGGGTATGGTTTGCCAAATCAATAATGAAGAATGGCATCCTAATTTGTTGAAACTTGAACAGGTAGAATGGTACAAAGGCTTTATCTTTTATCTCAAAAATCTAACTTGTCCAAGTCATCTAGTAGGACACAAGAAAAGGGATTTAAGATTAAAATCTTCTAAGTATGTTCTTACTAGAGATTGGTTAGGATGGAAGAATCCTAATGGAATTATCCTTAGATGTGTGGATAACGTTGAGTCAAAAAACTAGTGGATGAATTCCATGGAGGGTTTTGTGCTGGACATTTTGCTGCTAAAACTACTACCCACAAGATTCTCAGAGCAGGATATTATTGGCCCACCATGTTTTTAGATGTATATCAGTTTGTTCATAAATGTGAGCCATGTCATCTTTTCGCAGGAAAGCAAAAATTAGCAGCACTCCCTTTGCAACCAGTTGTGGTTGAAGCACCTTTTCAGCAGTGGGGTATGGACTTCATCGGGAAGTTTAATGATAATTCAAGTAATGGGTATTCATGGGTTATCACAACAACAGATTACTTTACAAAGTGGGTTGAAGCCATTCCTACAAAGTCAGCAACTGAAAACGTTGTGATGGATTTCTTAGAAGACAGAATCATAACCAGATTTGGGATTCCATCAAAGATAGTGACAGATAATGCCAAGGCCTTCTATTCAACAGAGATGCCATCCTTTTTTTTCAAGTATGGTATTATCTTATCACATGCATCAGATTACTATCCCCGAGAAAATGGTCAAGCAGAGTCAAGTAATAAAAACTTAACGACCATAGTTAAAAAGATAGTCGGTGAAAATAAGAGATCTTGGGATAGTAAAATCAAACATGCATTATGGGCTGACAGGATAACAAAGAAAGCAGCAACTGTAAAGAGTCATTTTGAGTTGGTGTATGGTTTGGAGGCTAGGTTTCTAGTGCACCTTAGACTTCCTACTTATGGGTCAGTTGAGGATGTTTCCACAGAGCAGGATGCAATTCAGAACAGGGTCAATCAAGTCATCGAGTTGGATGAAATCAGACAAAAGGCTTATGATCAGAATTGCAGAAATCAAAGTAAGGTAAAGAAGGATTTCGACATGTCAGATAGACAAAGGGAATTCATGATTGGGGATACAGTTTTGTTATGGTACAAAAACAGAGAGAAACCTGGAAAACATGGCAAGTTTGACAGCTTATGGTTGGGTCCATATTTGATCAGAGAAATAGCAGGGCCGAATTCTTTTCATCTCAGCTATTTGGATGGTGAGCCCAACAATATTCCATGGAATGGGCAGATGCTCAAACTCTTCTTCAGATGACAAGCAACTTGGTTTCCAAAGGGACACCCTCTGTAACGTATCTCTAACCCTTCTCCATGTATTTCAATTTTGTATTATTTCATTCATTATGTAGATATGTACTTAGAAATTTTTCTGTATCATAGATTTCATTTATTGTAAAATTATAGATGTTGTACTTTAGTTAGTTCATTATGTAGATGTTGTATATAGAATTTGTTTATTTAATCATGTATATATGTATTATTATGTTGGTTATTGGTGAGCACTCTATTTTGTAGGTGTTGGATTCTCATATGCTCTCTGTCTCATGTGAGAAGATCGAACACATGTCCCCATGTGGAGCCAGATGTTGACCGCTTATCCAACTAGGGGGTCAACTCCATGTTCCATGAAAATATGCATCATCAGATGCTCATTTGTCGAATATTTTGGTTCTACGAGGCATTTGTGGCCCCAGCACTTCTTTTTGTAACTGGAATTTCCGCACCCCTGCGTGGGTCAATAATGTAATAGGTTTGCAATGGTCATAGTTAATTCAGTTACCTTCAGATAGGTTCATTGGGATAGTTCCTTTCACCGATGGTTTTTTATCCTCAAGTTATCAATTGGGATTTTCAGCCTTATTGATTTCCCTTGAGTTTTTCCCTCACACTTGCAATAATTCCTCCAAAGTGGTGAAAGGCGTTCCAATGGGCTTATCTTCTGATAATTATTGTTTAAATGACCATGAATGACATATTAGAAAGTTTCGCGGAATTTCGACGAGTCTAGATTGGTTTTTTTTAATTAATTAAATTTCCCTAAGTTTGGAGGTTTAATTATTTAATTAATTAATTATTTTTGAGCAAAAATTGTAAAAACTAGGTCCTGGGACTTTTGATAGGGGTATTTGTGCTCAAAAAAAATGGAATGAGACCCCCTACACCCATGGACCAGGTTTCAGCTCAGTTGAACAACTTTTTCTATGGGTTTGTCCACCCGGAATGTCAGTCAGTCAAAAACAACAATTTTAATTGTTAAGTCTTGACATAGCAAAAATGTAAAAATTGTAATAATGATTTAAAAGGATGATAAAAGGTGGATAAATATTGAGAGAGGTTACCTAGCCATTTCCTAACCCACCCAAATTGTTCTAACCTTTTCCTAACCTCTCACCCACCTCACTCACTCAACCCTCACGCCCCCTAAGGGAAGTTACGCCCCCCTTGTGAGTGAAACGTTGCAACATGATTTTAGAAGGGGTGGTGGACCCCTATCACTTATGTTTTACCTTCCTATACCCTCCATGTCACACCCTAACTCATCACTTACTCCATTCCCCTCATTTATCCCTCTCCACTCCTTGCCAAACCCTCAAGTGGTGCGCCCTCCTTGAGAAGTTACGCCCCCCCTCACTTGGAAAATTCTAGAAAATATTTTTAAATATTTTGGGGCCCTCTTTCTCACTTGGCACACTTCCCTAGCCTCCCACTACCCTCTTTGCTTGATCCCAACACCCTACCACTCATCCACACCCTAGATCCACCTCTAAAACCCTAAATGGTGCGCCCTACCCTTGGGATTCTAGCTTGTGCTTGGTGGTGGACACTTGGAATTGATCCAAGAGGGGTGAGTTTGCCTCTCCAAGTATAAATAGAACCCTTCTCACCCTCATTTATTTACCATATCTTGAGCTATTGTTATGCTACTAGATTTCCCACTCTCTCTCTCTTTTTCTTGTCCATCTTTCCATTCTTTGTCTCTTAGGGTTTTGGAGCAAGTATTTCTCCAAGATCCATTTTCGAGTAATAAAGGAGAAACTTTGGAGGATCATTGGAACAGCAACAAGTATTTTTGTTCTTACTAGATGTGAGGTAAATTTGTAAATGTTTGATTTGATTGATGCATAGATTAGATCTTGGGTAAAGTGTTACTTGGGTAGATCTAACAACGAGTATTCTTGTAGATCTATATATGTGGGTTTGCTATATAGGGTGCAAGTATTTCATCTTATTAGCATATTCAGCCATATTATCTTTGTATGCATATGATCTTGTCAAGAGTTGCAGGTTTGTCTTCAAGAGCTTTATTGGGATTGCCTCAAGGAAGAGTCCTCCCTTAGAGCACATATAAACTCCATTTTTCTTATCATTACTCATTCTTTCACTTGCTTATCATTCCATATATATTTCAGCTAGCTTAACATGGTTTAATGGTCACTTTAATCATATTTTATCTTGAGTTTTGAAGGAGAAAAATCTATGCCCTAAAAACAGAAATTTTTCTTCACATTGTTGGTTGTGTGTAGATTTTCTAGAAAGCATAGCTTGCTAGTTTGCAGCAGGTTTGCAGCAGGTTGAGGGAGTTAAGTTTCCCTAAAATAGCCACACAACACTCCAAGACCCTTCACTTCAAGTGGGTAACAATTCTCAACCCTTTCTTGGTCTTTTCTAGCTTCTTGCACATAGATCTAGTCATTCTTGCTGATTTTTAGTAGCTCAAGAGTTTGGGAGAGGGATTGGTATGGCCTCCTCCAACGTGTGAGCTTAGATCTAGGTCCATTTTCAAGTCTCTTTCATTTCTAAAGCATTTCTAAGCTAGGATGTGGGGTTAGTGAGCCTTCTTTTGATAGTTAGCTTGGATTGCTTGCTTTCCTCACCACCTCATTAGCACAACAACGTTGGCTTGCCTCCTCATTGTGCCATTGAGTTGCTTGGCTTGTTGTTTCATTTCTCTTTCAAGCATTTTCTAAGTCTAAATAATTGCCTACACCTTGGGAGAGAAACCCCCCAAAATTGTAAGGCTAGGATAAGTAATGTGTTGTTCTTGATCTCTTATGCTTCAATGGTTTAAAATATTCTAGATCTAAGCCCACACAGGTGTAGACGGATTGGCAAGTGCCGTGTAAATGGAAGGAAATTTGTAAATGAGGTCTCATGTTCGATTCTCACCCGGACTTACTCGTGCGCCATTCTTGCGGGCTAGGTGGTTGCACCTGGGGTTATAGTGGTAGCCGCCTGGGAATCGACCCCGTGTCACGCGAGTACGAGAACCGCGAGTTGTCGATTCCCCCAGTAAAAAAAAATATATATATATATATTCTAGATCTAGACCTTAACACACTAATCCTTAGCTTAATCCCTTGGGGCATAATCAACTCACTAAGATCCATTTGCATGTTATAATATTTTCTAAGATCTATCTTGTTTACATGCTCTAATTCAACACACATTAAATGGTTAATGCTTAGATGATTTAGAAAATGATTTTATTTTCATGTTATCATATCCTTAAGGCCACTTGACATCACACTTAAGTAAATATTGTTGGATAAGTTGATAGTGTAGACGTACTTCTAATTATTCAAGCTTCTCTTACACGCTTAATGCTTTGATCTTAATTCTTTAAACAAACACAAGATAAGTGGTAATAAGCTTGAGTTATTCTTTTATTCTTTGGCAAGTTGTTCTTGCCCTTGTGCATTAGTGTTCTTCCATAACAAGTTATTTCATGTTTATAGTTTAATCATGGTAATACACTAAATTGTTATTTCAGCTTGTTTTATATTTCTTTACATGTGTTAAGTGCTTCATTCATATTCTTAAATAACACACTTAATAAGCTGAAGTAAGTTTCGGTTTTGGCATTAATTCATTATTTTAAGACATCATAAAGTAACTAAAACACTTAAGAATACACCTAAAAGTCTAAACAATTGATATATCAACTTAATAGACTTAATAGGGTACCTTAGACCACCATCTTCACCATCTAAAATGGGGATTGAGGAGGGCAATGGAAGGTGTTAGGCTGGGGACGGTCTAGTGGCGTGGAGCATCCTTTCCGTAAAAACTCAATCTTTCGGGCTGACCTCTGAAGCTAGGGTAGGCCTCGTTGCCTCACTTCTTGAGCATCCAACAATGATTTGGCAACCGGGGGAGGAGGTTTTTGGTGAAACACTTAATAAGGGTAATTAAAATCTTACGATCTTAAGGAACCCTTAACTCACTAAGTAATCAAACATTGGCTTAATCTAATACATCTTAAGGCTTAATACTTGTAACTCAATCTCATAACACAAGTAATGCTTTGTGGGTAAAATCAACTAAGTGATTTAATCATTGTGGAACACTTGTGCTTTAAATTTATAAATCTTCTAAGTGTCCTTGTGAATCTTTATTGTGTTGATGTTGTCATTGAGGGGCAGTCCAATAGAGTTGTTAATGTTTATGCCATTATTATAGTTCTTTGCATTTCAATAGATAACAGCAACATAAGAACAAGATCACTGAGAAATACACATTCACAAGAGACACAGCATTTATCGTGGGAAGCCCTCTAGGGGAAGAAAACCCATCAAAACTTCCTTAATATAGATAGCCAATACAATGCCAAGAGATCTCTATGCTAAAACAGAAAGTCCTCTCCAAGATATGTGCCACTCTCTCTCTCCGTTGCCGGTAACAGATCAGAACTTGTCTCTCAAACTGAGCAAGTGAGTTGTGATCAAATGAGGCTCTAGCCTCCTTTATTTATACAAGTTCTGGCACGTGTGAAGTGTCTCTTCACTGGCAGGGCCGAATTCTCAATCTGGGTG